>CM043700.1:90429899-90607399 GCA_023935145.1 Bretschneidera sinensis
CTTGTTTATTGGCCTATATGTTCAAAGTGTTAAGCTCACTGATGAAGTCGAATCATAACATTTTGTTTAGATCATAAAAAGTTTATTGGACAGAATGAACATGCATTTATCTATGAAAATAACAACAGAACTAAAAATGTAGGACATAGTGTAGTGTGTGAATGTGTCTCCCATACCCCCAAACTTAAATTACACATTGTCCCCAATGTGTGAATAACAAGGAAAGAGCTGACCTGGGAGATGGAGAACTAGCTAGGTCGGCATGGCTCATAGCGTACCCCCAAACTTGAACGGATGCACACATTGTCCCTAAAAAAGAAAAACTAACATAATACGGGAAAACAAGAAGTAATTAAAATAAATAAATAACAATAAATACGTAAAATAATAAAAATAAAAGGATAAGCTGTGGGGTGCCTCCCATGAGCGCTAAGTTTAACGTCTTCAGCCGGACCAAACTTTATTTTTCCCCAAAACTGA
Source organism: Bretschneidera sinensis (assembly GCA_023935145.1). Lineage (NCBI taxonomy): Eukaryota > Viridiplantae > Streptophyta > Magnoliopsida > Brassicales > Akaniaceae > Bretschneidera > Bretschneidera sinensis. Next base: position 90,430,380 of record CM043700.1, read on the forward strand.
GAGTGGTAGCAGCTAGCATAGGAAGTGTCTTATTCTCTCCCATATAGGCATAAGATAAGTGCTCGGGTAACTGCTTGAATTCCAAGTTAGGTGCCTGTACAATAAAAGGGGGAAGAATAGTATTAGTAGGCCCAAGAATTTCAAATGGATCAGTGTACTTACTTGGAGGCTTTGGAAAGGCTTTTAGAAGGTGCATAGTTTCAATGATGTCATCAGTAACATCCTTGCATTTGGGCTCAATATCCGATCTTGGGATACTATAGTTAAGAGCAGGTTCTATTGGATCAACGTGATGGACCTGAAAAGCTTCCTCAACAACACTTTGCGTCATGCATACATTACAACATTTTATATTATCTGGGGGTAATTTTAATGCATTATATCTTTTGAGTTCAACCTTCTCACTATTTACCTTCTCCATCTCACTTACCTTGGATGTGGATGCTTGTGTAGGCTCATCAGTTTCAATAATCTTACCATTTGTTAGAGTTGTCACGGCATTTAGTTGCTGATGTCCTCTTGGATGTGGTAGTGTTTGTGCAGGAAGTTCTCCTTGCTGTCTTCCACTTAACTCCTTAGCCATTTGCCCCATTTGTACTTCCAGCCTTTGGATGGTTTGCTCATGCTTTGCAATTGTTTGTCTTTGCTGATCTTGTGAAGTTATCAATGTTGCCATTAGTTGTTGTTGCTGAGTGGCCAATTGTTTTATAAGACTTTCTAGATCATCCTTCTTGGGTTCTGGAACTGGTTGGGCTGCTTTATGACAGTTCCCTTGTTTCTCTTGAAGGTTCAAGTTGCTTTGATTGTTGCTCCATGAGAGGTTGGGGTGGTGCTTCCATCTAGGATTGTAGGTATTTGTATATGCATTGTGCGGTCCCTCATAATTTGCTTGCTCTTGACCTGCATATGAATACAAAGGGCAAGTGTTAGTAATGTGATCAAAACGAGAACATATAGCACATACCTGGAGTGGTTTGCCTCGCGGACTAGGTGATATGTTTTGACTAGTCATGGCATATATGAGCATATCTAGCTTCCTCTCCATAGCATCTAGACAAGTATATTGAGCTTCTGTCATTGGTGCTTCTCCCTTTGAATGAATTAGTTGAACCGCTTCAGTGCAACAGTTTCAGTACAGCTGCTCGGGTACTCTCTGGACCTTTTGCGCTCGATCACAGCTCCTCTACGCTCGATCGCAGACTTGCGCTCGATCGCACAAGGCACTGCGCTCGATCGCAATAAGGACAGAAACTCCTCCTCTGCACACCTGAACAGAAAACGAAAAGAAGGAATAAATCTGATTTTTGATAAAAATAAAACAGAACAAAATAAAATAGAATAAATTAAAATAATAGTAAAAAAACTGACGAAAATAATTCCAAAAAGAAATTTAGCACAATCCCCGGCAACGGCGCCAAAAACTTGTTGTGCGTTTATCCACTTAAATAAATAAGTAAATAATCGCACTTGTTTTACTTGCAAGTGCACAAGGTCAACAGTGTAGCATAGTGTGCGAATGCAAGATCATCTCCACAGGGATTGGTAAAGTTCAATTTAGAATTATATTCGCAATATAAAAAGATAGAAATAATAAAAGCGTTGAGAAATAATAAAGATAAAATACTAAGGATAAAGGCGTAGGGACTTGATATCTACCACTAATTATGCTACCACAATATAATAGTATGCCAATGCTTTATTCATGCCATGTATACCTACTGGTCGCCAACCTAAGGGCATGGTATCTACTCCTTAAGCTATTGATTTCCCTAAGCAACGAGTTAGGCATGGTATCTACTCTAACTCTTTTCTTCCTTAAGGGATTCAGCATGGTATCTGCTTGAGTTGTTCCTTAAGAAAACATAAGTACTATGGAAATCGACAACCACATGAGACCTAGGGCATGGTATCTACTCCCGGTTTCCCATGTTGATTAATCTGGGTATCCGGATAAGATATCCCTTGTTACTAATGTTAGACCCAGGACTCGGTCATCCAAATTGATCTAACTAACAAGTCCATACCACATGCATATATTGATCAGACATATACATATGAGGAATTTAAATAAAAGCAGGTATTAATCAAGTTTAAGCAACACAACATAAATATCGCAAGGCGCCAATACTAAATTTATTGAGTAAACATAATTAGGGCTTCAACCAAGCCCTACTAAGAATTTAATTACACATGCTAACTGAAGTAAACATAATTAAACTAAACATAACGGAGAAGAATAAACCCGAGAGAAGAGGCGTCAATTCTCTCCCAAGCTCTCCACTCCAAGTAAAAGAAAAGAGAAAAGTGTTTTCTATCTAAGGTTGAGGTGTCTTCTTGTGTGTGAGTTTACAAGTGTATTTATAGGTCCTTGAGAAGTCCTAATAGACTCATGAGTTTCTAAACTTTCCTAAAACACAAAACTCCTTTATTTCCAAAATAGAGTTATTTCCAAAATAAGGTTATTTCCAAAATAGGGTTCTGTAGTTTACTATTCATGCCTGTACATTTGCGCTCGATCGCATGTGTCCTTGCGCTCGATCGCAGTATGCACTCGATCCTACAAGTGTGCGCACGATCGTATGTGCGCTCGATCGCATTGCATGTGCGCTCGATCGCACTTTGTCCAGAAAGTGCTTCAGGGCTTCTAGATTTCTTCCTTAAAGTGCCAAAACTGTTTCTTTTTCTCCAAGACCCTATAAAAACATGTAAAACACACAAATGGAGTAAAAGATACCAAATTAACGTAATAAAGGATCTAACAAGTGTAAATAAGGGGGCTTAAATATGTATATTTAAGCGTCTATCACACCCCCAAACTTACATATTGCTAGTCCCTTAGCAATACTAAATTAAAAACTAAAACAGAAATATAGATAAATCCAATGTTCATAGTGTCTATAAAAAATCTAGATTTTACACAAAACAATGATGCGCATTCATGAGCAAGCTTAACAAGTGTAAACATATATCTGCAATGAATAAGAGTTTTGAACGTAAATCATATTCACTAGGTACTCTAAGATATCACAAGTTTGACTTCGGTGTGTGGTGATTAGCACATAAAAGATTGAGTTTCCAAGATATTCAAATAGGTAGTGTTTCGATGACTCAAGATTCACCAAACTTCCTATTAGAGTCAACAAATATGGCATAGTCTTTTATTTGAGAGATTTTTGCCAGGTTAGTTCCCTTAAGCTTTCTTGTTGACTCGTGTAACGAGTGTTTAGCCAATGACTCCCAAACCAGATGGTTTTAGGGCATTAGGTGTAAAGACACCCCTAAGGACTTACTGGCTCGAGTCAACAAGGCTACGAAACTAACTGATTTTTATGCTACCATTTAGAATTTTCCACCTTTTGACGTGACACTCAATGCTTACTGAGGCAAGAGGGCCAGTTACTCAGTAAAAAAAATCCTTTTTAATGATCACTTAAGATTTTCCACCTTTTGACGTGACACTCAATGCTTACTGAGGCAAGAGGGCCAGTTACTCAGCGGAAGATTTGTTTTTATTGATCATTAGGAGCATTTTTTTCTTTTTGAGCACGAATCAATCTTTTCTATTTTTATATGCCAAAATGTCAATCTAATAGGTCATCTAGTTCACAGTCAAGCAAAAGAAACATACCAATCCAAATATCATGTCATACCCCACACAGCTATGTGTTAATGTGCTTGTGATAGTTCGAGTTAAACTTGTGAATTCTTAAATGCCAAAAGGGCAGTGATCTAGGTTCAAAACTTGTTTATTGGCCTATATGTTCAAAGTGTTAAGCTCACTGATGAAGTCGAATCATAACATTTTGTTTAGATCATAAAAAGTTTATTGGATAGAATGAACATGCATTTATCTATGAAAATAACAACAGAACTAAAAATGTAGGACATAGTGTAGTGTGTGAATGTGTCTCCCATACCCCCAAACTTAAATTACACATTTTCCCCAATGTGTGAATAACAAGGAAAGAGCTGACCTGGGAGATGGAGAACTAGCTAGGTCGGCATGGCTCATAGCGTACCCCCAAACTTGAACGGATGCACACATTGTCCCTAAAAAAGAAAAACTAACATAATACGGGAAAACAAGAAGTAATTAAAATAAATAAATAACAATAAATACGTAAAATAATAAAAATAAAAGGATAAGCTGTGGGGTGCCTCCCATGAGCGCTAAGTTTAACGTCTTCAGCCGGACCAAACTTTATTTTTCCCCAAAACTGAGAGTGGTAGCAGCTAGCATAGGAAGTGTCTTATTCTCTCCCATATAGGCATAAGATAAGTGCTCGGGTAACTGCTTGAATTCCAAGTTAGGTGCCTGTACAATAAAAGGGGGAAGAATAGTATTAGTAGGCCCAAGAATTTCAAATGGATCAGTGTACTTACTTGGAGGCTTTGGAAAGGCTTTTAGAAGGTGCATAGTTTCAATGATGTCATCAGTAACATCCTTGCATTTGGGCTCAATATCCGATCTTGGGATACTATAGTTAAGAGCAGGTTCTATTGGATCAACGTGATGGACCTGAAAAGCTTCCTCAACAACACTTTGCGTCATGCATACATTACAACATTTTATATTATCTGGGGGTAATTTTAATGCATTATATCTTTTGAGTTCAACCTTCTCACTATTTACCTTCTCCATCTCACTTACCTTGGATGTGGATGCTTGTGTAGGCTCATCAGTTTCAATAATCTTACCATTTGTTAGAGTTGTCACGGCATTTAGTTGCTGATGTCCTCTTGGATGTGGTAGTGTTTGTGCAGGAAGTTCTCCTTGCTGTCTTCCACTTAACTCCTTAGCCATTTGCCCCATTTGTACTTCCAGCCTTTGGATGGTTTGCTCATGCTTTGCAATTGTTTGTCTTTGCTGATCTTGTGAAGTTATCAATGTTGCCATTAGTTGTTGTTGCTGAGTGGCCAATTGTTTTACAAGACTTTCTAGATCATCCTTCTTGGGTTCTGGAACTGGTTGGGCTGCTTTATGACAGTTCCCTTGTTTCTCTTGAAGGTTCAAGTTGCTTTGATTGTTGCTCCATGAGAGGTTGGGGTGGTGCTTCCATCTAGGATTGTAGGTATTTGTATATGCATTGTGCGGTCCCTCATAATTTGCTTGCTCTTGACCTGCATATGAATACAAAGGGCAAGTGTTAGTAATGTGATCAAAACGAGAACATATAGCACATACCTGGAGTGGTTTGCCTCGCGGACTAGGTGATATGTTTTGACTAGTCATGGCATATATGAGCATATCTAGCTTCCTCTCCATAGCATCTAGACAAGTATATTGAGCTTCTGTCATTGGTGCTTCTCCCTTTGAATGAATTAGTTGAACCGCTTCAGTGCAACAGTTTCAGTACAGCTGCTCGGGTACTCTCTGGACCTTTTGCGCTCGATCGCAGCTCCTCTACGCTCGATCGCAGACTTGCGCTCGATCGCACAAGGCACTACGCTCGATCGCAATAAGGACAGAAACTCCTCCTCTGCACACCTGAACAGAAAACGAAAAGAAGGAATAAATCTGATTTTTGATAAAAATAAAACAGAACAAAATAAAATAGAATAAATTAAAATAATAAAAAAAAAACTGACGAAAATAATTCCAAAAAGAAATTTAGCACAATCCCCGGCAACGGCGCCAAAAACTTGTTGTGCGTTTATCCACTTAAATAAATAAGTAAATAATCGCACTTGTTTTACTTGCAAGTGCACAAGGTCAACAGTGTAGCATAGTGTGCGAATGCAAGATCATCTCCACAGGGATTGGTAAAGTTCAATTTAGAATTATATTCGCAATATAAAAAGATAGAAATAATAAAAGCGTTGAGAAATAATAAAGATAAAATACTAAGGCTAAAGGCGTAGGGACTTGATATCTACCACTAATTATGCTACCACAATATAATAGTATGCCAATGCTTTATTCATGCCATGTATACCTGCTGGTCGCCAACCTAAGGGCATGGTATCTACTCCTTAAGCTATTGATTTCCCTAAGCAACGAGTTAGGCATGGTATCTACTCTAACTCTTTTCTTCCTTAAGGGATTCAGCATGGTATCTGCTTGAGTTGTTCCTTAAGAAAACATAAGTACTATGGAAATCGACAACCACATGAGACCTAGGGCATGGTATCTACTCCCGGTTTCCCATGTTGATTAACCCGGGTATCCGGATAAGATATCCCTTGTTACTAATGTTAGACCCAGGACTCGGTCATCCAAATTGATCTAACTAACAAGTCCATACCACATGCATATATTGATCAGACATATACATATGAGGAATTTAAATAAAAGCAGGTATTAATCAAGTTTAAGCAACACAACATAAATATCGCAAGGCGCCAATACTAAATTTATTGAGTAAACATAATTAGGGCTTCAACCAAGCCCTACTAAGAATTTAATTACACATGCTAACTGAAGTAAACATAATTAAACTAAACATAAGGGAGAAGAATAAACCCGAGAGAAGAGGTGTCAATTCTCTCCCAAGCTCTCCACTCCAAGTAAAAGAAAAGAGAAAAGTGTTTTCTATCTAAGGTTGAGGTGTCTTCTTGTGTGTGAGTTTACAAGTGTATTTATAGGTCCTTGAGAAGTCCTAATAGACTCATGAGTTTCTAAACTTTCCTAAAACACAAAACTCCTTTATTTCCAAAATAGAGTTATTTCCAAAATAAGGTTATTTCCAAAATAGGGTTCTGTAGTTTACTATTCATGCCTGTACATTTGCGCTCGATCGCATGTGTCCTTGCGCTCGATCGCAGTATGCACTCGATCCTACAAGTGTGCGCACGATCGTATGTGCGCTCGATCGCATTGCATGTGCGCTCGATCGCACTTTGTCCAGAAAGTGCTTCAGGGCTTCTAGATTTCTTCCTTAAAGTGCCAAAACTGTTTCTTTTTCTCCAAGACCCTATAAAAACATGTAAAACACACAAATGGAGTAAAAGATACCAAATTAACGTAATAAAGGATCTAACAAGTGTAAATAAGGGGGCTTAAATATGTATATTTAAGCGTCTATCACACCCCCAAACTTACATATTGCTAGTCCCTTAGCAATACTAAATTAAAAACTAAAACAGAAATATAGATAAATCCAATGTTCATAGTGTCTATAAAAAATCTAGATTTTACACAAAACAATGATGCGCATTCATGAGCAAGCTTAACAAGTGTAAACATATATCTGCAATGAATAAGAGTTTTGAACGTAAATCATATTCACTAGGTACTCTAAGATATCACAAGTTTGACTTCGGTGTGTGGTGATTAGCACATAAAAGATTGAGTTTCCAAGATATTCAAATAGGTAGTGTTTCGATGACTCAAGATTCACCAAACTTCCTATTAGAGTCAACAAATATGGCATAGTCTTTTATTTGAGAGATTTTTGCCAGGTTAGTTCCCTTAAGCTTTCTTGTTGACTCGTGTAACGAGTGTTTAGCCAATGACTCCCAAACCAGATGGTTTTAGGGCATTAGGTGTAAAGACACCCCTAAGGACTTACTGGCTCGAGTCAACAAGGCTACGAAACTAACTGATTTTTATGCTACCATTTAGAATTTTCCACCTTTTGACGTGACACTCAATGCTTACTGAGGCAAGAGGGCCAGTTACTCAGTAAAAAAATCCTTTTTAATGATCACTTAAGATTTTCCACCTTTTGACGTGACACTCAATGCTTACTGAGGCAAGAGGGCCAGTTACTCAGCGGAAGATTTGTTTTTATTGATCATTAGGAGCATTTTTTTCTTTTTGAGCACGAATCAATCTTTTCTATTTTTATATGCCAAAATGTCAATCTAATAGGTCATCTAGTTCACAGTCAAGCAAAAGAAACATACCAATCCAAATATCATGTCATACCCCACACAGCTATGTGTTAATGTGCTTGTGATAGTTCGAGTTAAACTTGTGAATTCTTAAATGCCAAAAGGGCAGTGATCTAGGTTCAAAACTTGTTTATTGGCCTATATGTTCAAAGTGTTAAGCTCACTGATGAAGTCGAATCATAACATTTTGTTTAGATCATAAAAAGTTTATTGGACAGAATGAACATGCATTTATCTATGAAAATAACAACAGAACTAAAAATGTAGGACATAGTGTAGTGTGTGAATGTGTCTCCCATACCCCCAAACTTAAATTACACATTGTCCCCAATGTGTGAATAACAAGGAAAGAGCTGACCTGGGAGATGGAGAACTAGCTAGGTCGGCATGGCTCATAGCGTACCCCCAAACTTGAACGGATGCACACATTGTCCCTAAAAAAGAAAAACTAACATAATACGGGAAAACAAGAAGTAATTAAAATAAATAAATAACAATAAATACGTAAAATAATAAAAATAAAAGGATAAGCTGTGGGGTGCCTCCCATGAGCGCTAAGTTTAACGTCTTCAGCCGGACCAAACTTTATTTTTCCCCAAAACTGAGAGTGGTAGCAGCTAGCATAGGAAGTGTCTTATTCTCTCCCATATAGGCATAAGATAAGTGCTCGGGTAACTGCTTGAATTCCAAGTTAGGTGCCTGTACAATAAAAGGGGGAAGAATAGTATTAGTAGGCCCAAGAATTTCAAATGGATCAGTGTACTTACTTGGAGGCTTTGGAAAGGCTTTTAGAAGGTGCATAGTTTCAATGATGTCATCAGTAACATCCTTGCATTTGGGCTCAATATCCGATCTTGGGATACTATAGTTAAGAGCAGGTTCTATTGGATCAACGTGATGGACCTGAAAAGCTTCCTCAACAACACTTTGCGTCATGCATACATTACAACATTTTATATTATCTGGGGGTAATTTTAATGCATTATATCTTTTGAGTTCAACCTTCTCACTATTTACCTTCTCCATCTCACTTACCTTGGATGTGGATGCTTGTGTAGGCTCATCAGTTTCAATAATCTTACCATTTGTTAGAGTTGTCACGGCATTTAGTTGCTGATGTCCTCTTGGATGTGGTAGTGTTTGTGCAGGAAGTTCTCCTTGCTGTCTTCCACTTAACTCCTTAGCCATTTGCCCCATTTGTACTTCCAGCCTTTGGATGGTTTGCTCATGCTTTGCAATTGTTTGTCTTTGCTGATCTTGTGAAGTTATCAATGTTGCCATTAGTTGTTGTTGCTGAGTGGCCAATTGTTTTACAAGACTTTCTAGATCATCCTTCTTGGGTTCTGGAACTGGTTGGGCTGCTTTATGACAGTTCCCTTGTTTCTCTTGAAGGTTCAAGTTGCTTTGATTGTTGCTCCATGAGAGGTTGGGGTGGTGCTTCCATCTAGGATTGTAGGTATTTGTATATGCATTGTGCGGTCCCTCATAATTTGCTTGCTCTTGACCTGCATATGAATACAAAGGGCAAGTGTTAGTAATGTGATCAAAACGAGAACATATAGCACATACCTGGAGTGGTTTGCCTCGCGGACTAGGTGATATGTTTTGACTAGTCATGGCATATATGAGCATATCTAGCTTCCTCTCCATAGCATCTAGACAAGTATATTGAGCTTCTGCCATTGGTGCTTCTCCCTTTGAATGAATTAGTTGAACCGCTTCAGTGCAACAGTTTCAGTACAGCTGCTCGGGTACTCTCTGGACCTTTTGCGCTCGATCGCAGCTCCTCTACGCTCGATCGCAGACTTGCGCTCGATCGCACAAGGCACTACGCTCGATCGCAATAAGGACAGAAACTCCTCCTCTGCACACCTGAACAGAAAACGAAAAGAAGGAATAAATCTGATTTTTGATAAAAATAAAACAGAACAAAATAAAATAGAATAAATTAAAATAATAAAAAAAAAACTGACGAAAATAATTCCAAAAAGAAATTTAGCACAATCCCCGGCAACGGCGCCAAAAACTTGTTGTGCGTTTATCCACTTAAATAAATAAGTAAATAATCGCACTTGTTTTACTTGCAAGTGCACAAGGTCAACAGTGTAGCATAGTGTGCGAATGCAAGATCATCTCCACAGGGATTGGTAAAGTTCAATTTAGAATTATATTCGCAATATAAAAAGATAGAAATAATAAAAGCGTTGAGAAATAATAAAGATAAAATACTAAGGCTAAAGGCGTAGGGACTTGATATCTACCACTAATTATGCTACCACAATATAATAGTATGCCAATGCTTTATTCATGCCATGTATACCTGCTGGTCGCCAACCTAAGGGCATGGTATCTACTCCTTAAGCTATTGATTTCCCTAAGCAACGAGTTAGGCATGGTATCTACTCTAACTCTTTTCTTCCTTAAGGGATTCAGCATGGTATCTGCTTGAGTTGTTCCTTAAGAAAACATAAGTACTATGGAAATCGACAACCACATGAGACCTAGGGCATGGTATCTACTCCCGGTTTCCCATGTTGATTAACCCGGGTATCCGGATAAGATATCCCTTGTTACTAATGTTAGACCCAGGACTCGGTCATCCAAATTGATCTAACTAACAAGTCCATACCACATGCATATATTGATCAGACATATACATATGAGGAATTTAAATAAAAGCAGGTATTAATCAAGTTTAAGCAACACAACATAAATATCGCAAGGCGCCAATACTAAATTTATTGAGTAAACATAATTAGGGCTTCAACCAAGCCCTACTAAGAATTTAATTACACATGCTAACTGAAGTAAACATAATTAAACTAAACATAAGGGAGAAGAATAAACCCGAGAGAAGAGGCGTCAATTCTCTCCCAAGCTCTCCACTCCAAGTAAAAGAAAAGAGAAAAGTGTTTTCTATCTAAGGTTGAGGTGTCTTCTTGTGTGTGAGTTTACAAGTGTATTTATAGGTCCTTGAGAAGTCCTAATAGACTCATGAGTTTCTAAACTTTCCTAAAACACAAAACTCCTTTATTTCCAAAATAGGGTTCTGCAGTTTACTATTCATGCCTGTACATTTGCGCTCGATCGCATGTGTCCTTGCGCTCGATCGCAGTATGCACTCGATCCTACAAGTGTGCGCACGATCGTATGTGCGCTCGATCGCACTTTGTCCAGAAAGTGCTTCAGGGTTTCTAGATTTCTTCCTTAAAGTGCCAAAACTGTTTCTTTTTCTCCAAGACCCTATAAAAACATGTAAAACACACAAATGGAGTAAAAGATACCAAATTAACGTAATAAAGGATCTAACAAGTGTAAATAAGGGGGCTTAAATATGTATATTTAAGCGTCTATCAGCCACACACATTGGGGACAATATGTATTTTAATTTTGGGGGTAGTGGGAGATACTAGATACTATCACACACGCACTTGAAACACATGCACACACTAAGTCCTAGTTTTTTTGATTCGATGAATGCATGTTCTTTTGGTAAACAAAAATTTTGGTTGATTTAAAAATTTGATAACACTTCATTAGTAAGCTTAAAAGCTAGAACACATAGTCTTGCAATGGGAATTTTACAAAGTTTGGTTACCTACCTCAAGGCACCTAAGAATTCACGAGTTTGATTCAAATTTGAACGAGCACATTTAACACGCATTTGTGTGGGGTATGACATATAATTCTCTTGTATATGTTTCCATAATCTAACTAAAATCGGATAACTTGTTGAAAAGAACACTTTGGCATAAGAAAAAAAATGAAGAAGAAAAAAATAAAGAAAAATGTCATCATGCAAAAAGTGATCAAAAAGCTTCTAATGATCAGTAAAAACATTCCATTGAGTAACTGGGCCTCTCGCCTCGGTAAGCATTGAATGTTCACGTCAAAAGGTGGGAATTTCATTAAGAAGTATAAATAAACCTGTTAGTTCCATAGCCTTTTTGATTCGAGTTAGTAAGTCCTTAGGGGTGTCTTTACACCTAACACCCTAAAATCATTTCGTTTGGGAGTCATTGGCTAAACACTCGTTACAAGGGTCAAATAGAAAGCTCGATGAAACTCAACATGGCAAAGATCGCATGATGAAAGAAAAAGAAAGAAGAAGAAAGTATTATACCATTTTTGTTTTCTTTGATAAGAAATTCGATAAAGGTTTGGGCATCGAAACCCTATACACTAAAATTATATGGAAGCCCCATCTTATATGTGCTAATTCATCACACACAAATCAAACTTACGATGCCTTAAGCCAACCTTAGGTAAGTAACATGAACTTTTGAAAATCCTTTTTCAATACAAAAAAGTTGTTTTTATTTTAAGCTTACTCATGAACTGTTATCATAGTTTTCTGTGCAACCCAAATCTTTGGGTATTATGGAAGTGAATTTATCTTTAAATTTGTTCTTCATTTAGTTTTTAGTTTTGTATTGCTAAGGGACTAGCAATATGTAAGTTTGGGGGTGTGATAAGTGCTTAAATATTCATATTTAAGCCTCTTAATTTACATGTGTTAAGCTCTTTGTCTATATGTTTTAGTCTTTTTAACTTCATTTTGTGTGTTTCACATGTTTTTATAGGTCTTGGAGAAAAAGGAAGCAGTTTTGGCACTTAAGGGAAGAAGTCTGGAAATTTTGGAGCAGCTTCTGGTCAAAGTGTGATCGATCGCACTACTGCATGCAATCGAGCGCACATGCGATCGTTCGCACACATGAAGGATCGAGCGCAGCAATGCGATCGAGCGCAAGACGCATGCGATCGAGCGCACATGTATGGGCGTGAACAGTAAACTGCAGAACCCTATTTTGGAAATAACCTTATTTTGGAAATAACCCTATTTTGGAATAACCCTATTTTGGAAATAAATGAGTTTTGTGTTTTAGGAAAGTTTAGGAACTCATGAGCCTTCTAAGACTACTCAAGCCCTATAAATACACCTGTAAAGCACACAAAAAAAAACACAACTTAGAGAACACTTCTTTTATCTTTTGCTTTTAGCTTAGAGAAAGAGATCATGGAGAGGAATTGACGACTCTTCTCTTGGGTTTCTTCTTTCCTTTATTTTTATTATGTGTGCTTGACTTTTAGTAAGGGCTTGGTTGAAGCCCTAATTATGTTTACTCAATAAATTTAGTATTGGCACCTTTGCAATATTTATGTTGTGATGTTTAACTTGATTAATGCCTACTTTTATTTAAATTCCTCATATGTATATGTCTGATTAATATGTGCATGTGGTATGGACTTGTTAGCTAGATCAATTTAGATGACCGAGTCCTGGGTCTGACATTAGTAACAAAAGATATCCACACCGGATTCTTTGGTTAATCAACATGGAAAACCGGGAGTAGATATCATGCCCTAGGTCCCGTGTGGTTGTCGATTTCCACAGATCCTATGCTCTCTTAAGGAATAACTCAGCATACACCATGTTGAATCCCTTGAGAGAGAAAAGAGTTAGAGTAGATACCATGCCTAACTCGTTGCTTAGGGAGATCAATAGCTTAAGGAGTAGATACCATGCCCTTACGTTGACAAACATTAGGTATTCATGACATGAGTAAAGCATTGGCATACTGTTTTGTTGTGGTAGCATAATTAGTGGTGGATATCAAATCTCTACGCCTTTATCTTTATTATTTTATCTTTATCAAAATCAACTCTTTTATTATTTCTATCTTTTTACATTACAAATATAATTCTAAAAGGAAATTCACCAATCTCTGTGGAGATGATCTTGCTTTCGCACACTATACTACTAAGTTGACCTTGTGCACTTGCAAGTAAAACAAGTGCGATTATTCACCCTTTAACTTATGTAGATAATCACACAACAAGGAGAAGAAGAAGAATAAAGAGAAGGAGAAAGAGAAGGAGGAGAAGAAGAAGGAGAAAAAAAAGGAGAAGGAGAAGAAGGAGAAGAAGAAGGAGAATGACAAGAAGAATAAGAAGAAGAAGAAGAAGAAGAAGAAGAAGAAGAAGAAGGAGAAAAAGAAGGAGAAGGAGATGAAGTAGGAGAAGAAGAAGAAGGAGAAGAAGAAGGAGGAGAAGGAGAAGGAGAATGAGAAGAAGGAGAAGAAGAAGGAGAAGGACAAGAAGAAGAAGAAGAAGCAGGATCAAAACAATTGAAATAATATCATAAATATTGAATGCTAAAACTTATGCAATAAAAAATCAAATAAAAGAGCATACTAAATAATACATGTTATTTGATATTGAAAATATATTGATAAATTAGAATGAGAGAAGAAATGCTTACAATGTAAAGGGAGGAGGGTCACTCTCTCACATTTACAAGAAACTTATATATTTCTAACTCTGATTTCTAAGGAAATGGTACAAACATATTTATAGAGTCTTGGAGAGGTCTTGAGGATGGATTTTAGATGGTTGGAATCTGGATAGGCATCTACTTTTGGAAAGTAATCACGAGCACTACTTTGAACAGTATCTTGCTTTTGTCGTTTGTCTCTTTTGAAAAGTAGTCACAGGTCTTAAACAGTGTCTTGGTTTTGAAAAAGTAGTCACGGGTCTTGAGCAGTGTCTTGTTTTTGAAAATGTTGTCACGAGCACTACTTTTATGACAGGTTATAGGCATCATATGGGTCATGACCATAATGATCTAGAGAGTAATGATCTTCTGGTGTATTGAGATTATCCTCAGGTGATTGAGTGCTATCATTGTCACTGTCAGATAATTGTGATAATTCTTCAAGAAGTTTTTTTTTGTTGCCTTTTGGAAAGGGTCTTAGGGTTAGACTTGGGAATATCAAGTGAAAATTGGGCATATTGTGGATTGTCACGAAACCAGTTTCTGACAATGTTGATACTGGTATAAGAAAGTTCATACTTGGCCCACCATTTTACATGAAAAATTGTTTTGATAGCCATCATTTTTTCACATGGAGAGGGAGAGATGATATAATCCCAGGAGATGATCCAGGGAATGGAAAAGAAAACATGAAAAAGTAATTCATGAGAATAACTTTTTTCAATATTGATATTGGTCTTGAAATATTGAAGGGAATCTTTTATAGGGGAAGGGATAATAGAAATGTCGGAGCTAAAGAAAGGCCACCAATCAAAAAATGAACCATGAATGGGTTTTTGGCATAATGAGAAACATATTGTACCATGCAGTTTGATAATCATGGTAATTATATGTTGGAGGGATGAAAGTCACAGAGAATGGTTTGGGTTGATATTGGTCAATAATTTTGTCTGGGAAATGATTTTTAAGATCTTGCATTTTGAGTAGGTAATAGATGCTGGATTTTTAGGGTCTCTTGTATGAGTCATTTCGATAGATTTGGTATCTACTAAAATTAACTCATAATATTTTTGAGTTTTTTGAATGTCTTCTGGAATATAATGGAATCCTGTAGGGAAAACTTTGTTAGTATATAAAGCATGCTTAATAAGATCTGGATCAGTAGTGGGTTTCTTGAGGCTGGTACTTCGTAGATATTCTTGAGCAGGCTTTTGGACATATCGAGAGATAATATTGGAGGGGCCATTTTGTTGCGAAGAGGATACTGATTGGATCTTTGTTTGTGATAATACTAATTGGGCATATGTTTGGGCATATGTTGGGGGAGGATTTGGGAGATCATCTAATGTGACGAATCTATTTGGCCTTTGGGGAGTCTTGGGTTGAATAGGTGGTGCTGAGGGACGGATCTGGGTCTTGGAGGTAGCATAATCAGAGGGAGCTTGAGGCTTGATGGGTAAGGATGAAGATGACATTTTACCTTTTCCTTTATCCAATTTTGTTATGAGATGCCTGCAAAAATTCTCGAGTAAGGAAATCAGGCAAGGAATTATCTTTTCCTTTAATATATGTGATAGTGAAATCAAAGGCACTCAATATAGCTTGCCAGTTGGCAAATATCTGTTTGGATACAAGGTTCTGGACATCTTTTTGCAAAATATCTTTTGCTGATTGACAATCGATGCGTAATAAAAACGTTTTATTGTATAAATCATCTTGAAATTTTGAGATGCAAAGAACGATTGATAAAATTTCTTTTTTAATAGTAGAATAATTTTTTTGAGCTTCGAGCCATATACCATAATGATAGCGGACAATCTGTTCTTAGGAGTGATGAGAGTCATAAAATGCATCTTAACAGTACCTAATTGTTAGCATTTTAGGGTTGATCTAGGTTTTAATTGCACTTTTATACGTTAACAACTCTAAAGTATCATTCTTGGATCATTGATCTTCTTCGGTGCATTTTCAGGTACTTTAAGCTCAAAAGAGGAGGAAATGTTATCATTACTTGAAGCACAAAGACGCAAGGCATACTGGAGTGAAAGAAAACTTCCGGAAGGACAAGATGAAGGGCTTAAAAGAGCAACAGCTGCTGCCCGCATTAGAAAGGAGTTTCACTAAATTGCGAGAATTGCCCGTACAGATCAATCATCTTTGAAAATTAAAGTGTATTGATACAAGAAGAACCAGGAGATGAGCCATATATGCTTAGAAAGATCTGGAAGTCTATTTTTTGGAGAATTTTACGGTTCATCAAAATAATTTTTCTACAGAAAGTTATGGCAGTTTAAGTAGACAATGGTCAGGCTGTGCGGGCTGTGCGGGATTTCAGCGCGATTTTGGGCTTAAATCCCACATCCCACATTGGTTGGAAAACACATTTCTATATCCCACATCGGATTGGAAACACATTGCACTCGTGGTATTTCCCTATAAAAGGCCTACTCCACTTCAGCTTTGAGAAATCAATCGGGGATGAATCTAGAGGGCCTTTAGGAGCAATCCAGAGGGCCTTTAGGAGGAACCCGAAGTTTAAAGTTTGAAGGTCGGGAGAGATGATCATCGGGAGGCCAGAGGCAACTCGAGGACGCATGAGCCCCATGGCCAGCTAGTCTCCAAGCAAGGCAAAGGGATGAATAGGTGTAGTTGTTCTTATTTTTCCTTTATTTGATTCGATTGTAGTTGGAATTATTTTCGTTAAATATTGTTATGTTTTATTATTTAATTTAATTAGTAGATTTATTATAACTCCGGTGGTTGCATGCTTTTTTTCCATATAAGTTCAATCAAGCTTTTCTTATGTGTACCTGTATGGGTGTGATTGAGTCCGGTAGATCTCTTTTATAGATTTGTCCATTGCTGCGGTATCGTCGTTTAGATATATCGTCGTCTCTTGATAATTTATAAGTTAGGTAACGTGTGCTTGAAAGTAAAGAAGATTTTATAACAATTACATTAGGATTTATAAATGAGCTTTAATTGAATATTTTTTGATTGCCTGTTTGGGATGTGAAACTTGCAATCGAGATAAAAACAACTGAATCAAGTTAGGATTAGAGCAACGAACCTAGGGAGGATTTTCAGAACCTTATAATTTTTATTTTAAACTTATTTACACAATTACCCTTCTTCTCAAACAACTCAGATTCTTTTAATCTTTTATTGTTTGTGTTGAGGTTTACACCTTCTGTTGTACTTAACTTGTTTCCTTGTGGAATCAACACCCCAAAACTATACTACAATAACCGCGTTATGTTTTGGGCGTAATCAGGGAGTTTGGAGGAAAATATTGTTTAAGCATACGTCTGTACCCTATGTCAGAGGCATCTGTTTCAACAACAATAGAGGCTTTTGGGTTAAGAATACCAAGATAGGGAAGACTCAATACTTTGGATTTGAGAATCTTGACAGCACTTGTATGCTTTTGAGACCATTGTTCCAGACTTTTGCGAAGCCTTTTATATAAAGGTTCACAAATTTGTCTTAATTGAGGAAAGTAATCAGAAATATAATTTAAACAACCAAGAAATCTTTGAAACTGGGTCTTGTCTTTAATTTCATCAGAGAATTTGGTTCCAAATTCAATGGACCTATCAATAGGTCTAATAGTGCCTTGATAAATCAAGTGTCCTAAAAATCTAATCTTGGTCTGAAAGAGTTTCATCTTGGTCATAGATAAAACTAATCCATTTCTTTTGATAATTTGAAAAAATGTTTTTAAATGTTTAAAGTGTTGATCTATAGATTTTGAAAAGATTATTATGTCATCAATATAAGTAATACTGAAAGTAGAATGATTATTAAAAATATCATTAATGATATTCTGAAATTCAGACGGTGCCTTCTTAAGCCCAAAGGGCATGACATTCCATTCATAATGACCAAATGGAACATTGAAGGCAGTCTTATATCTGTCTTCTTCTTGAATCTATATCTGCCAAAATCCATATTTTAAGTCAAATTTTGAAAATATTGTTGCATCATGAAGTCTATTAAGGAGATCTCTTTTATTGGGTATGGGATATCTGATCCATTGGAGAACTTTGTTGAGGGGTTTATAATTAATAACTAATCTGGGAGTTCCTCTTTCTAATTCTGCCTACTTTTGCACATAAAAAGCCGAACAACTCCAAGGAGATTTACTTAGACGAATTAAATTTTTGTTTAGTAATGTCTTGATTTCTTCTTGGCAATATTTTAATAATTCTTGGTTCATTTGTATAGGTCGGGATTTGGATGGGATGTTTTTTCATTAAAATCGGGTTCATATGGTAAAGACACCACATGCTGCTTTCTGTCCTAAAAGGCATTTGGGAGATCAGCACATATGTGCTTTTTGAAAAGATCTTCAAGATCTTTTATCTGGTCTTGGATTTTAAGCTGGCTGAGCTGTTGTTCTATATGGTGATAATTGATTTCTTCTTTTAAAAAGCTAATGTGAGTTTTTTTGTTTTGGATTATTTTAATATGTTGGCACAAACTGTTGGTTTGTAATAAATTTAAATCCCGCGTGTCAACAGGTTGTAAAAAAGGAAAGAATGGTTTTTGTCCTAATATATTTGTCTCTATTCTTGTTTGATTTACTTGGAAGCGATAAATTTGAGTTAGGAAGGGAGTTCCTAAAATGAAATGGGTCTTGAGACAATACCCATCATTACATGCATGAGTCTTGGTAAGTTTGTATTCTACGTTTAGTTTTGATCAACTGGCACTATTGAGATGTTCAGTGATTTTTTCATAATATTTGGTGGGTACTAATCCTTCCTTAATACAATTCTAATCTGCACCATAATCTACTAAGGCAGTGGTATTGAGATGATATTCTTTATTAATTACTACAGAGATCTTGATGTACCATTTCTGGTAGTTCATTCTTTCTATAAGATTAATAAAGTCATCTTTCTGTTCATCATCAATATTAATTAAATTGGTTGTAGAAGTTTCAGGGTCAGGAACTTGTTTAATATGTGAGAAGATAGAATCTCGAAGATTATTAATTTCAAGATTTATCATTTTTGCCTTCAGATCTATTGTATCTTTTCGAATATCTTTAATCTGTTCTTTCATGATATTGATTTCCATTTGTAAGTCTTGAGTAGTGGCTAGTTTAGTTTTTTGAAAACATTTTTCAAAACTCTTTTCTAAATTATAAGGTTCAGGGGGTATAGTGATTCTGGTTTCTTCTTGAATAATATCTTTCAGTTTGATAAGGTATTCTTTTTTAATAATGGGGTCATCAATTTTATCAATAATATCTAATAAAAATTCTTTTTGAGAGGTAATGACATTGATGGTTTTACAGTAACAGAGTCCATCATCGCAATTACATTGCGATTTTATTGAATCATCTGAATCTGTATTTTCTTGCATAGTATAAACTACTTCATCATCAAAAGCTGATTCTTCTTCTTCTGACTGAGAATCGTTTATCATAATTTTAGATAATTGTTGTTTTAACGAGTCATCAATGTCTAACTCATTAATCTTTTGTTTGACTTTGCAATTCTTGGCCCAATGTCCAAGTCTTCCACACTTGAAGCAAGCCTTAAAAGAGCTTTGGGCCTTTTTGGAAAATTTGGGCTTTGGTTTGTAATGTTTGGGCTTATCAGATTTTGGATAAGTCATGGGTATTTTGTAAGTCCTTTTTCTAAAAAATGTGGTCTTCTTTTTGTGTGTGGTGGATGGAGCCCTAATAGTTTCATAGCCATATTGTTGACAAAAGGATCCTAATTCTTTTTTGCTTTGGTATAGTTCTGATTTCATTTTTGCTTTTAATTTAATATCATTGCATATGGCTAATCCTTCATAATTGATATAGCTAATGAGTTCTCTATAGGAGAGATGGTCATAAGGGATAGAGCCGCCATTAACGTCTCTAATCCTTTGCCGAACCTTTTCAGCAAACATTTTGGGAAGTCCAGAGATGAACTTTTCTTTCCAATAAGAGTTATTGCAATCTTTCCTAGTATATATTTTTGCAAGATAAATATCTTTATACCATCGAAAATCTTGAAGGGTTGGATATGTGAGGTTAATAAGGATTTCTGCAGATCTGGCAGTAAACTTTTTTGGATCTCCTAAAAAGTGTTTGGTAATGGAAAAAATGAGGGTTTCATAAGCATTTTCTTGCTTAATGAGGATGGTCCTAGACGTGGTATTACTATTTTGGTCTTGAACTGTTTGGGTAGTGGGGATTTCTATGTAGGCATTAATAATTTCATTGCCTTGGTTCTGAGTGAGATAATTATCCCACCAACCTTTGAGGGTCCTAGTGAACCCAGCGATAATGGCAATTGTTGTTTTCTTGTCAGTATTTTCACTTTTTGTCCTATAAACAGTAACTGCCATAGTCATCTCTTGGAGAAGATTCATAATATTATGTTCACTGGCCCCATCTAAATTCCGCTCAAAGATGGAGGCGTCATCATAACGTGCTTGAATGTTTTGGTACCTATCCTTATGTTGCATATCAGGTAGAGTAGGTCTAGGGTAATAATTCATAGTTGTCGGCAGAGGGGCCCTATTTCTATTGATATTTCTTCTATAAATTTTATTGATTTGATAAGATTCTTTGGATTCTTTGATTTCTCTAATTAAATCTTGGTCGATAGTATTAATATGACTGGTTTGTTCAGTTATGGATAAACCTCCTAATTTTTTATTAATGGTTTTTAATAGTTCATCATTGTTATTAGATAATTTAATTAGATTACTTTTTTCAATATGCGTAGGCTTAAATATGGGTTGTGATAGATGAGGTATAGGCTGTTGTATAACAGAATCCCTCGGGGGGGCCTGGGAGGAAATGACACGGATGTTATCCATAGTAGTGGACACGTGGCCAATCTTGCTATCGATGGAATCAATAGTGGCAGACATAGTTGTAAGGTGATTGGAGATAGTATGGATATTTTGATTTGTAAAATTGGTTTGTTGGGTAAGATTAATAATATCTTGTCCTAGTGTAGGACGATCTGGAGGTCCCACTATTTGTTGAAAGGGGATGAATAATAGCGGTGGAATATTGAGGTAAAGACAAGGCTATTTTCTTTAGTGGAGGATGAACAGATGATATAGTTTGATTATCAGAGGTTAGCCAATTTTGAGAAAGCTGGGTAATGACATCAATATCTTGAACTTTTTCTTATGTTTTATTCAAATGAGGGTTATTTGGAGCAAAAGGATTGAATATTGTATTATTGAAGGTATACATCTCGAGATAATCGAAGAAATACATGTCACATTGTATTTCTTTCATATGAGAATACCATTATTCTCATATCTAAGACCTAATATCAGTGAAAATTTTTGCCATAAACCAATCTGATTTGGCCTTATTTTCTAGGGATAAGAAATCTTGTTTTAATTTTTGTTTATTGATTTCATAATTAGCTGTCATAATAACATTGAGTTCAAAATCTGTAAATTTGGTCTGATCATCTTTCATATCAGACAAAGTAGGAGAGTGCTCTCTTGTCCTATTGAATGTTTCTCCGGGATGGGTTGTGCGATCTATGGCTGAGTGAAATGACTCAGTATCATAGAATCCCTTAGGGATAATAGGATCGAAATTGACTCCTAATAGACTTTGTCTAGGAATTGAATTCCTAGATAATACATCAAAACTGTTTCTTGAAGGTGTTATAATAGGATCTTCATAAAGAAGAGTCTTATTGGACCTGGAATGGCATGAGCTAGAAGTTCTTGAAAGTTGGGATGCAGAAGGAGAAAAACGTATGAAAACACTTCCATCCCTATATTCATCTATTTGTGAGACATTGGAGTTAGTAATAGCTCTTGGTGGACATAAGGCTTCTAACTTCCAATGGTCAGGAATAGTGATTTGATCCCATTTTAATAATTTGGGTGTTCAAGTATTGGCATGAAACATATTTGCTTCGAGAAGCACTGTTTCACCAGGTTTGGTTTGAAGAAGGGCTTTTGGATTAATTTTTGTGGTCATAACTTTATAATAAATTCTATTAATAAGATTTAGATTTCGAGCACCCTGCTTGATATCTAAACCTTTTATCTGGATATCTAAAGTTAATACATCCAAAATATGTGGGTCATAAAGGTTTATTGAAAAATTGGGGTAACAATTAAAATAGATGGGTCCATTATGAAGATTAGACTCGACTAAGGATAATAAAGAATTTGGAAAATTCAAATGTCTTGCATCTCTTAGTATCATTAATACAAGAGTATCGATACCAATACGATGCATTGGCTTAATGGCAATCTGAGCTAATCCTAACTGTAAATATCTAAAGCCTTCTTGTCTGTGCTTTTGTAATGAAGAAGATGAAAGTAGTTGAATACTTTCATTTTCTTTACTAATTGAATAAGTTTTTTCAGAGGTCTTGATAGAGTAATCAGATTTGAAATTAAAAGTTCCTATATGATAAATCCTATTGGGGTTCTATTTGGATATATCCCAGTTGAACAGATCTTGCTCAATCTTGGCAATATTGATTTATTGACTATTTATAGCATTACTGGAACTAGGAAGATTATAATCTGAAGGATCATATCTTGGAGGGGATGATTGGTTTGACACAGACATGGATGATGACTCATCACCCTGTCTACGTCTCCTAAATAATCTGTTCATGATATTGGATTGGAATTATGGCTATACATCAATTTGTTACACACGGAATAGTTCCTGCGGGGACCACTTACCGGGACCACCTAACATAGCTGACCAACGGCCTTACCAGAACTCAGACACAGCAGAAAAAATTACTAAATAGTGATAATAACAATACAAGAAGATGAAGGAGAGGAAGGAGAAGAGAAGAAGAAGAAGAAGAAGAAGAAAAAGAAGAAGAAGAAGAAGAAGATGATGAAGAAGAAGAAGAAGAAGAAGAGGAAGACGAAGAAGAAGAAGAAGTGGAAGAAGATGAAGGAAAAGAAGGAGAAGGACAAGAAGAAGAAGAAAGAGAAGAAGGAGAAGAAGAACAAGAAGAAGGAGAAGAAGAAGCAGAAGGAGAAGAAGTAGAAGGAGAAGAAGAAGAAGATGAAGGAGAAGAAGAAGAAGAAGAAGTGGAAGAAGATGGAGGAGAAGAAGAAGAAGAAGAAGGAGAAGGAGAAGAAGGAGAAGAAGGAGAAAAAAAAAGAAGAAGAAGAAGAAGAAGAAGAAGAAGAAGAAATAGAAGAAGATGAAGGAGAAGAAGAAGAAGAAGAAGAAGAAGTGGAAGAAGAAGAAGAAGAAGAAGAAGAAGAAGAAGAAGAAGAAGAAGAAGAAGAATGAGGAGAAAAAGAAGAAGAAGGAGGAGGAGAAGAAGAAGGAGAAGGAGAAGAAGGAGAAGAAGAAGGGGAAAGACAAGAAGAAGAATAACAAAGAGAAGAAGAAGAAGAAGGAGAAGGAGAAGGAGAAGGAGAAGGACAAGAAAAAGGAGAAGGACAAAAAAAAGAAGAAGAAGACGGAGAAGGAGAAGAAGAATGAGGAGAAGAATAAGGAGAAGAAGAAGGAGAAGGAGAAGAAGGAGAAGAAGAAGGAGAAGGACAAGAAGAAGAACAAGAACAAGAAGAAAAAGAAGAAGAAGAAGAAGAAGAATAAGGAGAAGAAGAAGCAGAAGGAGAAAAAGTAGAAGAAGAAGAAGAAGAAGAAGAAGAAGAAGAAGAATGAGAAGAAAAGGATAAAAACAACAGAATCAAAAATAGAATAAGGCAACGAACCTAAGGAGGATTCCCGTACGCTTGTTGTTCTCTATTATATTTACACAATTATTTCACACTATTTCAAACTCATATTTTCTCGTTTAACTTTTATCGTTCATTTTAAGGTTTGCACTTTCTCTTGTAGTTAGTTTGTCTCTTTGTGGATCGGCACCCCAAAGCCGTGCTTCAACTACCACATTACTCTTTGGGCGTAATCAAATTTTGGTGCCGTTGCCGGGGAGATGCGCTTAAGTATAAGGAAGATTGTCAACCTTGAACATGACGGTCGAAGAATTATAGATAATTTTTCTTTTCAGCAGTTTGTAAAGGCGGTAACTTCGTTGCCTCTTTTAGCTTACTGCATTAATTTTATTTTATTTTATTCTTTCTTTTTATAGTATTTTCTTTATTATTTTGTTATCTTGCATGCCCCGATATAAAGACACTTTGGGTAGATTTGCTTGTTGGCCTATGATGGAGTCAGAATTAAATTCTTTTCTAAATCCTTTATTTGACAACCCATCTGGCCTATGGACTGAGATGACTCGGATTTTTTTTAATAAATACTTCCCCCAACATAAGACCAATGCTCTAAAAAGGCAAATCTCCACCTTTGCACAAAAGGATAGTGAAACTTTATATCAGTCTTGGGAGAGATTTAAGGAGTTGTTGAGTATGTGCCCTCACCATGGGTATGAGAATCGGCGCTTAGTGAGCTATTTTTATGAGGGACTTACATATAGGGAGCGCCAATTTGTAGAGATGATGTGTAATGGTCAGTTTTTAGAGAAAGATCCTGATGAGGCCATAGAGTACCTCAATGAGCTCACTGAAAAGACTCACACTTGGACTGGACCTAGTGCTACTGAAAGCACAAATAGGTCACGACCTGTAGGGAACCCAAATGGTGGTGGAATTTACCATCTTAGGGAAAAGGATAACCTAAAGGCCAAGGTTGAGATGCTCACTAGGGAACTAGAGGTGTTAAAGACTAAGAGCTTAAAGCCAACACACGTAGCTAATCATGCAAAATCTTTTTAACCATGTTTTGTGTGTGGCAGGGTAGATCATCTCACCCAAGAGTGCCCCACATTTGCTGAAATGAGAGGGATGTATAAGGAACAATGTAATGCTTTAGGCATGTACAAGAAGCCTTTGGCACCGTTCTCTGATACTTATAATCCGGGATGGCAAAATCACCCCTATTTCAGCTGGAAGTCTGAAAACCAGCAGCTTGCACAACCCCCTGCACCATATCTTGAACCATATCATGCACCTATATCTTCTAGGAGTTCTTTAGAAGACATTATACATGCTTTTATTGAGGCACAAGGTAAGACTAATCAAAGACTTGAATCTTTAATTACGCAGGCTGTTGAAGAAAATAAAGAGATAAAGAGCCAAGTTTCCAAGTTGATAAGCTACTTGAGTGTGATTGAGCAAGGTAAGTTCCCTTCTCAAGCTCAGTCCACACCCTATGGTCAACACCTAGCGCAACAGAATATAAAGGAGGTGAATGCCATTGAGACACTAAGTGGTAAGTCATTACACATCCCAACTCCGAACAAATCAGAGGATGTGGACGAAAGCCACCAAGTATATATGATTGACTCACCCATGGAAAAGGTCCATCACCTTAATCCCTTGGAGTCAATCCACACCTATGGGTTCACAAGAGCATATATGGAGCCAAAATCTGGAGATGTTATTGATGACATCCTTAAGGCCTCTTCATAGGATATAAGTACTAAATTTGACATGAAGCAGTTGCTGGTGCATTCAGCACATGTTTCTCTATGAGGGAATAAGAGTGTCTGGCTGAAGACATAAAACTTAGCGCTCATGGGAGGCACCCCACAGCTTATCATTTTCACTTTTATTGTTTTCATATTTCATATCATTGTTCATATTTTTTTTTTGTTTTCCAGTATTAACTTAGTATTTCTTTTTCTTAAGGACAAATATACGAAGCAGTTCAAATGGTGGTGCACGATTTTTGGCTTCTGTGCACTTGTGACTACAAAGGGAGTTTCCTTTAGTCTTTCTTTTACATTGAGTTCAATGCAATTTCTAAGGTGGGGGTGGAGGAAACGCATCTCTTTGTTTCCATATTCTTTATTTCCATATATTTTTTTCTTTTTCCATTGAACTGCTTGGTGTCATCTTCCCTTTTTGTTTGTTTTTAGCATGCTTTATGTTAGCCTTAGAGTTAATTCACATGTCTATGATATGAACTTAATTGAGATAGCATACAACATTTAGAAGAAGTTAAATTTTGTTTCAGTTTGAGAATAATTTAAGTGTCAATCTTGATTTGGTTTGAGACTTTAGTTTGTGGTAAGATAGTATAATTAGTCTAAACATTTAGAGAAGTTTTATGTGTGATTGCCTTGTGAATACTTTTGCGGTCTCGACAAGCTCTAGAACTTACTTGATAACCACTTGAGGTGAATTCCTAGAATGCACATTACTTAGGATATGATATAGGCCATTTTTGGACCGTCTGAGCCTTTCGAACTTACCATTGCTATATTTATCACTAGTCACCTATTTGAGCCTTTTTCTTGAAAAAGAATTTGAGCCTTGTTTCTTTCAATAGCCATTTACTCACCTTTATGAGCCTAAAATATTTTATCCTTACCTTTCTTTTAAAAGAACTTAGTCATACACATTTGTTGAGAAGCACTCAAGAGGAGTAAGGATGGAAATATGAGAAAATATCACTACCATGATCTTATGCCAAAATACAAAAAAAAAAAAAAAAAAAAAGTGAATTATAGCAAAGAAAGAAGAAAAGAAAGGAAAAGAGGTGATTTGAGAAAAATACTCGAACAATAGTTGAAAAAGTTGGGTGACGAAGTAAGGTTATCTAGTGCTTAAAAGTGGTTGTGTTTAAAGCTAAGAGATTGAGTTCTTTTACTTGTAAATCCTTCTCATTCTTTCTTAACCTTTACCTTAGCCTAACGTTACAAGCTTATTAAAGACTTATTGATCCAATGTAGTGTGATTTTTCTACAATAGTGGAGAGTGGTTTGAAATGTAAGCCTATGGAGCTTGTTTTTGTGATTGATGTCACGAAATTTATCATGTTTTAGAGGCCAAGGCTTGTATTCACGAATCTTATGCATAAAATATCTGGATGTTCGGATTAATGGATTGTGGTAAGATGAATTTTAAGAGTCAATAATGATTTTAAGATTGATATTTGGATTAGTTTCGAGCTTGGGTGAATTTAAATGATTCTATATGCTGTGTTATGTGAAATTTTTGAGAAAAAGGTGAATTACTCTTGGTTTAACACTAACATTGCTTTACTTTGTTTTGATTCCCACTGTAGAATTCATCTCTTGTTTTCACTTGAATTGCTAGGGACTAGCAATAAGCTAGTTGGGGGTTATGATGAGAGTCATAAAATGCATCTTTACAGTACTTAATTGTTAGCAGTTTAAGGTTGATCTAGGTTTGAATTGCACTTTTATACCTTAACAACTCTAAAGTGTCATTCTTGGATCATTGATCTATTTCGATGCATTTTCAGGTACTTTAAGTTCAAAAGAGATGGACACGCTATCATTGCTTGAAGCACAATGACTCAATGAACACCGGAGTGAAGGTTCACAAGCACTTGGAAAGGAGTTTCACTAAACTGCCAGAATTGCCCGTACAGATCAATCATCTTTGCAAATTGAACTGTATTGATACAAGAAGAACCAGGAGATGAGCCATATATGCTTAGAAAGATCCGGAAGTCTATTTTCTGGAGAATTTTACGGCTTATAAAAATGATTTTTTCTAGAGAAAGTTATGGCAGTTTTAGTAGACAAAGGTCAGGCCTCCAGAACAGCACCAGCCAGCACCGCGGTGCCCAGAAGCACACCCCACCAAGCTAAATCCAGCACCGCAACGCCCATAAAGGAGCACCATAGCGCGCACACGATGTTATATCTCTGAGTTAGAACTTAATTAGGGTTTTAAATGATAGATTAAACCCGAAAACACCCTTGGACCTTTGTACTATAAATAGATCACTGAGGGTTTAAGAAAAACATCTTTTGAGTGGCCGGAGGCCGGGGAAAACATCATGAAGGCTGCCACACTCTCCCCCATGGCCAACTAATCTCCAAGCAAGGTGAAGGGATGAATCCCTAGGTGTAGTTGTTCTTATTTTCTAGTCTTGATTCATTATAGTTCGGATTTATTATCATTAAACATTGTTATGATTTACTTTTTAATCTAATTAGAAGATTTCCCCTTAATCCGGTGATTGGATCTTTCTCCCCCATATAAGTTTAGTCATGCTCTTCTTATGTGATGTTGTTGAGATGTGATTGAGTTCGGTAGATTTCTCTTATAGATTTGTCCATTACTGCGGTATTGTCATTATGATATATTGTCGTCTCTTAATATTCTATAAGTTAGGTCATGTGTGCTTGAAAGCAAAGAGTATTTCATAACAATTACATTAGGGTTTATATATGTGCTTTAATTGAATATTTTCTGATTGCTTGTTTGGGATGTGAAACTTGCAATCGAAATAAAAACAACTGAATCAAGAATAGAATAAGGCAACGAACCTAGGGAGGATTCCCGAACCCTTGTTGTTCTCTATTATCTTTACACAATTATTTCACACTACTTCAAACTCAGATTTTCTCGTTTAACTTTTATCATTCGTTTTAAGGTTTGCACCTTCTCTTGTAGTTAGTTTGTCTCCCTATGGAATCGACACCCCAAAGCCGTGCTACAACTACCGCGTTACTCTTTGGGCGTAATCACTATCCAATCATGAATTGGAACAATTGGTACATATAAAGAATTAATCAACATCCAAGATTATTGGTATTTCCGCTAAGACTAGAGAATGCCATTGATTGTGTTTATTCTCAATTTATAACTAATTAATTAAATCCCATGGATTGTGTTCATAAATTAATTAGCTAAATTAAGTATAAGGAAAATGAAACCACCTAAATCACACTTTGATTTGAATCCTGATTTAAAATCCTATTCAAGAAAGCTTAATTAGATTAAGATGATTTGTCCTCAACCTAATCTTAAATATTAACCTTAACTATCAATAATAGATGGCCAATCCACAAGCAATAATCAAAGTATGAAGGATATTGAATAAGAAATAATCTAAAAAATTTCATAAAACTAAATCCACAAAAATATTCAAAACAATCAAGGCAGCTAAGCCAAACGTCCAACAATGAGTTCAGCCGCTCATGTTTAAATTCCAATCACAGAATTCAAATACTAGGGTTACAACCATATTGAAGGAAAAAAAGAGCAAAGATAGAATTTCTCCCCGAATTACAAGATGAATCCTCAAAGTCTTGAAGCGATTGATCGTCGTCTTCAATCTCTTGATAAGCCGTCTCGATGAAAGAAACCGTCTCCTCCTTCAATCTCCCAGAACTCTTCTTGATAATATTTCTCCGAGAACTGCCGTCGTCTCCCCCATTTCTCTGAGTCTAAAATTCCTTTATATAGCTGTATGGAGATGGCTTTGTAGATAGAAAAGTTGCTCTAGGGTTTCTGTTTGGGCTGTGTGCTTTTGCAATTGTCCAGGCCAGGTTCTACTGCTGTCCAGGCTCGGTTATGCTAAAACTGCCATAACTTTCTCTAGAAAAATCATATTTACGAGCCGTCAAATTTTCCATAAAACAGACATCTGGATCTTTCCAGAATATATGGCTCATCTCCTATTTCTCCCTGAATCAATACAGTTTAATCCGTAAAAATCACTTCTGCCACACTGAAATCACGCACAGTCTGACCTTTGTCTACAAAAACTGCCATAACTTTCTCTAGAAAAATCATATTTATAAGCCGTAAAATTCTCCAGAAAATAGACATCCGGATCGTTCCAAGCATATATGGCTCATCTTCTGGTTCTTCCTGAATCAATACAGTTTAATCCGCAAAAATGACTGATTTATAGTGCAATTCTGGCAATTTAGTGAAACTTCTTTCCAAGTGCTTGTAAACCTGTAAAACAACAAAAAACAGCTCAAATTAAAAAATTCTTAAGCTAAACATATAAATAAATACTTGAAAAACATACAAAATACTATGACAAATATTTGTTCATCAAATACCCCCAAACTTAGTTTTTGCTAGTCCTCAAACAAAACTAAAAGAAAACATAAACAAAACAAACCTAAAAACTTAAATCAACAAAACCCTCATGCCTTAATTCTTATTATGACTCATATCTAGATATCTTATGCACAATTATGTTCACAGTCTCAACACTTCACAATTCATTGCTCAAAACAAGTACGCATCGCACATCCATATTCCAATGCTCAAAACACCTCACGTCAATTACCCCCAAACCTAACATCAAGAATCCGAATTCGTTTCGACTCTATGCCTCACAAGATTCACTCATTAAGCACACTGAACCTAGGTTTCAAACACTCATCAAGCATATGCGAATAGAAGTTATGTAAACAAGAAATTTCAAACAAAATTCACATATGAATATGGATAGCATCAAAGAACGCTCATATGTTCGCAAAATAGATCTCATGAAAGGAATCAAATGTTAGGATTGCAAAGCTATCACATCACCTATATCATATCCTAGTCAAACATCTCAAGCAAAACATATTGAGTAAGAACCTACGCATAGATGGACGTGGTTGGTCAAACCTGATTTACACCAAAGCTCTTTCTTTTCAACTCTTTATAAGAGTGCCTTCAATACTCTTGAAGCATCTCAGGTCCTCTTTCTTGTCAAACCAAATCCCTTTTTGACATGTTTCTTATATATATATTTTCTTTTACCTTTTTTTTCTTATTTTTTTTTTACTTTTTTTTAATAGAAATTTGATCTTTCTCCAGAGACAGTGGCAACTAGGGCGTATAACGATAGGCACATACTCAAACTTCTTACTCAAGTCATCCAACTAAAATAATGAGAATACACAACATGATACTTTAAGTGAGTTATATAATCCTAGCATTCAATGCAAAACCTA
This sequence comes from Bretschneidera sinensis, assembly GCA_023935145.1. Lineage (NCBI taxonomy): Eukaryota > Viridiplantae > Streptophyta > Magnoliopsida > Brassicales > Akaniaceae > Bretschneidera > Bretschneidera sinensis. Next base: position 90,461,151 of record CM043700.1, read on the forward strand.
TAGAGATCATCTAACAATTTAGGTCATAACGAAGAGTGTTTAAGAGTACCAAGAAACTAACTCTCAGAATAAAACGCTTATGACTCAAATAACTCACTAGGTAGTCTCCATTATTTGATTCTCAATCATTAGATCTAGGTTCATCTCAGTATCAACATAAAGAGCATGGTCTATGGAATATGAATATGCATCAATCCTCACAACAACTTGTTAGTGTTAAAGAAACTAAACTCAACATTCATAAAAGACTTGATTACAAACCATAAAACAAATTGTAGCATGAAAATTTTGTCTCAACAAGTAACAAGTTCTAATTGCACCCCCAAACCTAAACTAAACATTGTCCTCAATGTATGAGATCAAACACGCATTTAGAAAAACATTTAGAGGGGAACAATAAAAATAAAGAACAAAAAACATACTCTATCAAATGGGTGGGTTGCCTCCCACCAAACACTTTCTTTTACGTCTTAGCAAGACGTTGGTTGAACTTATTCAGGATCGTGCAGCTCAATGCATCAACAACCCCCTTCTGGGTGCCAGTTGACCTTGAATGTCATTTGAGTTTTCGGGTTCAGCAACTCTACCGCTCCATGCGAAAAAACGTTGATTACCAAAAACGGTCTGCACCATCTTGACTTCAATTTTCTTGGAAATAATTTGAACTGAGTGTTAAACAAAAAGAACTTTCATTTCAGGATAAGAAACTTACGATTAAGGCCTTGGTCATGGTAATGCTTAGTATGTTCTTTGTATATCTTTGCATTCTCATAGGCTTCATCACGAATCTCTTCTAACTCATTGAGTTGTATTAATCGCTTCTCTCCTGCCATTGCCATGTTCATGTTCAACTCCTTGATTACCCAATATGCTCGATGCTCAATCTCAACTGGTAAGTGGCATGCCTTTCTAAAAACCAACCGATAGGGGCTCATCCCAATGGGTGTCTTGTACGTTGTGCGGTATGCCCATAATGCGTCATTAAGCTTGGTTGCCCAGTCCTTCCATGATGTTTGCACCGTCTTTTTCAGAATGCCTTTAATTTGTCGATTACTTACCTCAACTTGACCCGAAGTTTGTGGGTGATATGAAGTCCCCACCTTGTGTGTGATGCTATACTTCTTCAACAACTTATTACAGAGTTTATTGCAAAAATGGGTTCCTTCATCACTGATTATGGCCCTCGGTGTCCCAAACCTGCTAAATATCACATCCTTCAAAAATTTCACAACATAGTTAGCATCATTGGTTCGGGTTGGTATAGCCTCAACCCATTTGGACACATAATCAACCGCAACTAATATATGTTCATATCTAAGTGAAGGCAGAAAAGGACCCATGAAATAATTCCCCAGACATCAAATAATTTAATCACAAGATTGTTAGTCAGAGGCATCTCATTTCTCTTTCCAATACTACAAGTCCTCTGATATTTATCACAACACGTGCAAAACTTATGAGCATCTTTAAAGAGAGTTGGTCAATAAAATTCATATTGTAATACCTTGAGGGCCGTTTTCTTCCCTCCAAAGTGACCCCTGCAATGAAGTTCGTGGCAAAAAGAAAGAATGCTCTCATGCTCAGCCTCAGGTACACATCTCCGAATGATTTGATCTTGACCAAATTTGAACAAATAAGGCTCATCCTAAAAGTAACTCCTGCAAGAAGACAAGAATCTCTTCTTTTCTTGAAAGGAGAGGTTAGGTCATAAGATACCACAAGAAAGATAATATACAATATCAGCATACCATGGCTCTTGACTTATAGTAAATAATTGTTCATCAAGAAAAGTGTCAACAATTTTCTTATCTTCTTCTTGCATATGTGAATCAAAGTCTGAAATTAACCTGGAAAGGAGATTTGCAACAACGTTCTCACTACCCTTCTTATCCCTTATTTCTAGGTCAAATTCTTGCAAAAGCAAGACCCACCAAATTAGTCTTGGCTTAGTATTCGACTTAGTTAATAAGTGTCTCAATGTCGCATGATCCGAGCACAATGACCTTAGACCCTACCAAGTAAGGCCTGAACTTGACTAATGAAAACATGACAGCTAAAAAATCTTTTTCCGTGGTGGAATAGTTGAGTTGGGAATCATTAAATGTTCTACTGGCATAGTAGATCACATGTGAACACTTATCCACTTGTTTCCCCAAAACAGCCCCTATAGCATAATTAGATGCATCACACATAATCTCAAAAGGAACTAACCAGTTAGGTGCCATGATAATATGCGCCGATGTCAACTTTTCTTTCAAAGCACGAAAGGTGATAAGGCAATCATCATCAAAAGTAAAAGGAACATCTTTAGAAAAAAAATTATATAATGGGCGACTTATCTTAGAAAAATCTTTGATAAATCTCCTATAGAAACCCGCGTGTCCTAAGAAACTCCTAATCCCCTTAACTGAAGTCGAGGGTGGCAATTTAGCAATCAAGTTAATTTTAGCCTTATCTACTTCAATACCTTTACTAGAAATCACATGCCCTAATACAATGCTCTGTTGTACCATAAAATGACTCTTCTCCCAAATGAGTGTTAAATTACACTCAATGCATCTTTCAAGTACCAAAGTCAAATTATGCAAACAGTTATCAAATAAGGTTCCAAAAACTAAAAAATCATCCATAAATACCTCAATGAATTTCTCCACCATATCCAAGAAGATTGAAATCATGCATCTTTGGAATGTGGCTGGAGCATTGCATAGGCCAAACAGCATCCTCCTAAAGGCCAATGTCCCAAATGGGTAGGTGAATGTTGTCTTCTTTTGATCCTCCTGCGTAATCGACACTTGATAATAACCTAAAAGACCATAAAAAAATGATAAAAATCATGCCCTACTAGTCTTTCCAACATCTTATCAATAAAAGGAAGTGTAAAATGATCCTTTCTAGTAGCTGAGTTCAGTTTCCTATAATCAATGCACATTCTCCATCCTATAGTCATCCTAGTGGGCACTAGCTCATTCTTCTCATTTCGCACCACTGTAATCCCAGACTTCTTAGGCACAACATGAACTGGACTAACCCATCTACTATCTGAAATAGGGTAGATAACTCCTGCATCCAGGAGTTTTAAAATTTCTTTCTTCACTGCCTCTTATAGGTTAAGGATTAGTCTCCTTTGAGCTTCTCTCACAGGTTTGGCACCGTCCTCTAAAATGATCTTATACATACATGTATTATGACACTAATACCCCCTGATGTCACTTATACTCTATCCTATGGCCTCCTAAGTCTGCTAAGCTCCTTCACAACTCTCTCCTCTTGGGTTTGAGTCAAAGTAGATGAAATAATAATAGGATATGTGTCTCCCTCTCACAGAAATATGTACTTAAGGTGCTTAGGTAACTCTTTAAGTTCAAGCTTAGGTGAAGTAGTATCTTCTCTAGGTAGGTAACTTAGCAATTCTAAAGGTTTGCTAGACTCTTCTTGGGGTGACACTGGTATTGCACTATCTAACATCTCATGATACCCTTTAGTCTCCTCTTCTAGGGTTTCCTCTACTCTCTCAATTGTAAGAGCAACTTCAAGCTTATCCTCTATTTCTATCTGGAAATAAGTGTCATAAACAAGTGAGTCCACACCATTAATAAAAGAACACTCATCATTAGTAGAAATAGAAGAATGAGTGGTTAGAGAATCAAACACTTTAAATTGTATAGTTTCTCCCAAGACTGTCATCGTTAACCTCCCATTATAGACATAAATAATAGTCTTGGTTGTGGCCATAAATGGTCTACTAAGAAGAATTATGTGCTCCTTGTCCTTAGATGGGATTCCTTCCATCTCTAATACGATGAAATCCACAGGCACAATCACTTTCTCTACCTACACCAATATATCCTCAACTATTCCCTTAGGATATTTAACTGACCTATCAACGAGTTGAAAGGACATAGTTGTTAACTTAAGCTCACCCAAACCTAGTTGTAAGTATATCGAATATGGCATAAGATTAATACTTACTCCTAAGTCTAGCATTGCTTTGGCGACCTTCTTGTTTCCCATTGTGATATTGATGATGAAACTTCCTGGATCTTTCAGCTTAGGTGGTAAGCTTTGTTGGAGCACCGCACTAGAAACTTTTGACACCATCACTTTCTCGTTCTTCTCATATTTCCTTTTTTTAGTGTTAAGTTCCTTAAAGAATTTCGCATATGATGGCACATTCCTGATAACATCCAAAAGAGGAAAATTAATATTCACTTTAGAAAGCATGTCAAAAATATCAGAAAATGGCTTATCCTGTTTAACATCCTTTATACGACTTGGATAAGGAATAGGATGCCTGTAAGGCTCGGTTTCCTTGTGCAGTGTCGTGAAGAAAGATGGCTCCTTCTCTTTGCTCTCCTCAGATGTTTGAGAAGATTGTGGATCTTCGGCTATATTTCCTTTAGGAGTGTCATGCTTCTTTTGCTTCTCAATTGATTTTCCTCCATCATACGGAAAATCATAACAAATTTTATCACCAAAATTGTTATTAAGAATTTTACCACTTCAGAGCACTGTTATAGCCTTTGCTTGCTCAGGTTGGCTAGGCAACTTCCCTTTTTGAAGTACTTGCAATTGTTTCACAAGTTGCCCAACTTGTACTTCCACCCTATTCATTGATGCCTCTACAGAATCCAACCTTTGGTTGTGTCTCTCATGGGTCTCTTTGCTAACTTGAATAAAAGCACTCAAGTTCTCCTCCAAAGTTGGATTTCTAGGCTGATTGGGTAGTGCAACTTGGTTTTGATATTGAATCGGTCTTGAACTTTGAGCATATGCTGGAGCATTGTTAGGCTTCCAGGAGAAATTAGGATGATTTCTCCACCTAGGGTTGTAGGTGTTAGAATATGGATCATTTCTCGGCCTAGGTTGGTAAGATTCCATTGCATTAACTTGTTCTTGTTCATTTCCTGCATAAGATTCATAAGACAAAGAACAAGTGTTAGCACCATGACCAAAAACCCCACAAACTCCATATACCTCATGATTGGGCGTGTTTGTGGAAGTGAGAAGTTTGACTTGTTTGGTCAACTCTGCAAGTTGCATTACCATATCGTTGTTGGAGCTTAATTCATTAACCCAACTCTCCTTCCTCTTACACTCTTTTGTTGGGAATTAGCACCCAACATCTCATATAGCTCGCATGTCTCCTCAGCAATCTTTTCTCCCATGGCTCCACCGGCAACGCTATCAACCGTATATTGACACTGTTGTGTCAATCCATCATAGAAGGATTGATTTTGTAGCTGCAATGGGTAATGATGGTGGGGACACTGGATTAGAAGCATCTTGAACCTGTCCCATGCTTAATGGAAGGGTTCTCCCTCCATTTGTGAGAACGTGGGAATCTTAATTCTCAACTAAGTGGTCTTTTGATGGGAGTAGAATTTGTTCATGAACCGATTGTAGACCGCTTCCCATTTAGTCAGAGAACCGGGTGGAAGAGTCATCAACCATGCTTTGGTTCTATCTTTTAATGTGTAGGGGAAGCATCTCATCCTGAGTTGATCCTCATTCAGCCCCTGTAGAGAAAAAGTCTGCATTGTTGCATAGAAATTCCTTATGAAGGTTAATGGGTCTTCATTTGGAATTCTAAAGAATGAAGGGAGCATGCTAAAGTGGATATTTTTTATCTCATAATTCCGTGCATCTTCCCCCAATTGGATGCAAGATGTGGAAGTGCCGATGATCGGCCTTGCATACTCCTTCATCATAATTTGTCTTTCAGCTCTTTCCATTCTTTCAGGCTTCTCTTTTTCTATTCCCTCAACCTTTTCTTTTTCTTCCATAGGTTGTAACGTCTCCCTTAGCCTATGGATGTTGTCTATTGCTGGCATTAGATTTCTCCCTTGATATCTTCTACCATGCATGTACCTGAAGAAAACAAAAGAAAAATTAAGCTACCAGGAATCAAGAGAGCAAAAATCAAGAAACAAATTAATGTCAATTTAAATCAAGAAAATCAAGAAGCAAATAAAGAAAATTTGACAAAATAAAAGAAATAAAAATTACACTTAAAAGAAAGAAAATAAAATAAAAATAAAAATAAAAACAAAGAAAATAACTAAAGAATTAAACGTCAATTCCCCAGTAATGGCGCCAAAAACTTGATGCGCAAATTTTAAATGCTCGCAAGTGCACAAATCACAAATAGTATTGCGATGAGTTTACTCTCGAGATCGACCTCTCAAGGAATTGCAGTGGTTTAAATCCTAAATTACTTTCTTAAAATTACTAAAATAAACTCTAAAATTAAATCCTAAACACTTTAATTAAAAGATTGGTGAAGAGAAAATTGAAATAAAAACAACTAAGTAAATTAAACAAAACGAATTATGAAGAGATGAGTATAATCAATGAGAACAATTGGGAGTTTAGCTTGCAATCCAATCATGAATTGGAACAATTGGTGAATATAAAGAATTAATCAATATCCAAGATTATTGGTATTTCCGCTAAGACTAGAGAATGCCATTGATCGTGTTTATTCTCAATTTATATCTAATTAATTAAATCTCATGGATCATGTTCATAAATTAATTAGTTAAATTAAGTATAAGGAAAATGTAACCACCTAAATCACAATTTGATTTGAATCCTGATTTAAATTCCTTTTCAGGAAAGCTTAATTAGTTCTAGATGATTGGTCCTCAACCTAATCTCAAATATTAACCTTTATTATCAATAATAGATGGCTAATCCACAAGCAATAATCAAAGGTATGAAGGATATTGAATAAGAAATAATTTAGAAAATTTCATAAAACTAAATCCACCAAAATATCCAAAACAATCAAAGTAACTAAGCCAAACGCCCAACAATGCGTTCAGCCGCTCATGTTTAAATCTCAATCACAGAATTCAAATACTAGGATTACAAGAATTTTGAAGGACAAAAGGAGCAAAGATAGAATTTCTTCCTAAATTACAAGATGAATCCTCAAAGTCTTGAAGCGATTGATCATCATCTTCAATCTCTTGATAAGTCGTCTTAATGAAAAAAACTATCTCCTACTTCAATCTCCCAAAACTCCTCTTGATAATATCTCTCCAAGAATTGCCGTCGTCTCCCCCATTTTTTAAAGTCTAAAATTCCTATATATAGCTGTATGGAGATGACTTTGTAGACAAAAAAGTCACCCTAAGGCTTCTGTTCGGGCCGTGTGCTTCTGCTGCTGTCTAGATCCAGTTCTGCTGCTTTCCAGGCCCGGTTCTGCTAAAACTACTATAACTTTTTCTAGAAAAATCATGTTAATGAGCCGTTAAATTTTCCAAAAAATAGATATCTGGATCTTTCCAAGAATATATGGCTCATCTTCTGGTTCTTCCTGAATCAATACAGTTTAATCCATAAAAATCACTTCTGTCACGTTGAAATCATGCACAACCTGACCTTTGTCTACTAAAACTGCCATAACTTTCTCTAAAAAAATCATATTTATGAGTCATAAATTCTCCAAAAAATAGACATCCGAATTTTTCCAAGTATGTATGTCCCATCTTCTGGTTCTTCCTGAATCAATACAATTTAATCTGTAAATATCACTTCTACAATGCTTAAATCACGCACAGCCTGACTTTTGTCTACTAAAACTGCCATAACTTTCTCTAGAAACATCATATTTATGAGCTGTAAAATTCTCCAGAAAATAGACATCCAGATCTTTCCAAATATGTGGCTCATCTTCTGGTTCATCCTGAATCAATACAATTTAATCTACAAAAATGACTGATCTGTAGGGCAATTCTGGTAATTTAGTGAAACTCCTTTCCAAGTGCTTGTGAACCTGTAAAACAACGAAAAACAACTCAAAGTAACAAATTCCAAAGTTAAACAAATAAACAAATACTTGAAAAACATTAAAAAAAAAATTCTGGGACAAATATTCGTTCATCAAATACCCCCAAACCTAGATTTTGCTAGTCCTCAAGCAAAACTAAAAGAAAATATAAACAAAACAAATCTAAAAACTTAAATCAACAAAACCCTCATGCCTTAATTCTTATTATGACTCATGTCTAGATATCTTATGCACAATTATGTTCACAGTCTCAACATTTCAAAATTCATTCCTTAAATCAAGTACACATCTCACATCCATATTCCAATGCTCAAAACACCTCACGTCAATTACCCCCAAACCTAACGTCCAAAATCCGAATTCACTTCGACTCTAGGCCTCACAGGATTCACTCATAAAGCACACCAAACCTAGGTTTCAAACACTCATCAAGCATACGCGAATGGAAGTTATGTAAACAATAAATTTCAAATATAAATTCGCATATGAATATAGATAGCATCAAAGAATGCTCATATGTTCGCAAAATAGATCTCATGAAAGGAATAAAATGTTAGGATTGCAAAGCTATCACATCGCCTATATCATATCCTAGTCAAACACCTCAAGCAAAACATATTGAGTATGAACCTATGCATAGATGGGCGTGGTTAACCGAACCTGATTTACACCAAACCTTTTTTTTTTCAACTCTTTATAAGAGCGACTTCAATACCCTTAAAGTATCTCAGGTCCTCTTTCTTGTCTAACCAAATCCCTTTTTGACATGTTTCTTATATATATATATATATATATATATATATTTTTTTTTTTTCTTTTTTTTTTACTTTTTTTAATAGGAATTTGGATCTTTCTCTAGAGACAGTGGCAATTAGGGCGTATAACGATAGGCACATACTCAAACTTCTTACTCAAGTCATTCAACTAAAATAATGAGAATACACAACATGATACTTCAAGTGAGTTATATAATCCTAGCATTCAATGCAAAACCTATAGAGAACAATTAAGGTCATAACGAAGAGTGCTTAAGAGTACTAAAAAACTAACTCTCAGAATAAAACGCTTATGGCTCAAATAACTCACTAGGTAGTCTCCACTATTTGATTCTCAATCATTAAATCTAGGTTCATCTTAGTATCAACATAAAGAGCACGGTCTATGGAATATGAATATGCATCAATCCTCACAACAACTTGTCAGTGTTAAAGAAACTAAACTCAACGTGCATAAAAGACTTGATTACAAACCGTAAAACAAATGATAGAATGAAAATTTTGTCTCAACAAGTAAGAAGTTCTAATTGCACCCCTAAACCTAAATTAAACATTATTCTCAATGTATGAAATCAAACACGCATTTAGAAAAACATTTAGAAGGGCAAAATGAAATGAAAGAACAAAAAACATACTCTATCAAATGGGTGGGTTACCTCCCACCAAGCGCTTTCTTTAACGTCTTAGCAAGATGTTGGTTGAACTTATTCAAGATGGTGCAGCTCAATGCATCAACAACCCCTTTCTCATGGACTCCTTCCAAGTAAGGCTTCACACGATGCCCGTTGACCTTGAATGTCACTTGAGTCTTTGGGTTCAGCAACTCTACCTCTCCATGAGAAAAAACGTTAACTACCGAAAATGGTCTGCACCATCTTTACTTCAATTTTCCTATAAATAATTTGAAACGAGTGTTAAACAATAGAACTTTCATTCTAGGATAAAGAGACTTACGGATAAGGCCTTGGTCATGGTAACACTTAGTGCATTCTTTATAGATCTTTGCATTCTCATAGGCTTCATCATGAATCGTTTCTAACATATTAAGTTGTAGTAACCACTTCTCTCCTGCCATTGCCATGTCCATGTTCAACTCCTTGATTGCCCAATATGCCCGATGCTCAAGCTCAACCAGTAAGTGGCATGCCTTTCCAAAAACCAATAGGGGCTCATCCCAATGGGTGTCTTGTACGCCGTGCGGTATACCCACAATGCGTCATTAAGCTTGGTTGCCCAGTTCTTCCATTATGGTCGCACCGTCACTTCCTGAATGCCCTTGAATTGTCAATTTCTTGCACAACTTGACCCAAATTTTGTGGGTGATATGAAGTCCCCACCTTGTGTGTGATGCTATACTTCTTCAAAAACCTGTCACAGAGTTTATTGCAAAAATGGGTTCCTCCATCACTGATTATGGCCCTCGGTGTCCCAAACCTGCTAAATATCACATCCTTCAAAAATTTCACAGTTAGTATCATTGGTTCGGGTTGGTATAGCCTCAACCCATTTTGACACATAATCAATCGCAACTAATATATATTCATATCCAAGTGAAGGCGGAAAAGGACCCATGAAATCAATTCCCTAGACATCAAATAATTCAATGACAAGATTGTTAGTCAGAGGCATCTCATTTCTCCTTCCAATACTACCAGTCCTCTGATATTTATCACAACACATGAAAAACTTATGAACATCTTTAAAGATAGTTGGCCAATAAAATCTAGATTGCAATACCTTGAGGGCCGTTTTCTTACCTCCAAAGTGACCCTCGCAATGAGGTTCGTGGCAAAAAGAATGAATGCTCTCATGGTAAACCTCAGGCACACATATCTGAATGATTTGATCTTGACCAAATTTGAACAAATAAGGCTCGTCCCAAAAGTAACTCCTACAAGAAGACAAGAATCTCTTCTTTTCTTAAAAGGAGAGGTTAGGTCGCAAGACACCACAAGCAAGATAATTTACAATATCAGCATACTATGGCTCTTGACTTATAGCAAATAATTGTTCATCAGGAAAAGTGTCAACAATTTTCTTATCTTTTTCTTGCTTATGTGAATCAAAGTCCAAAATTAACCTAGAAAGGTGATCTGTAACAACGTTCTCACTACCCTTCTTATCCCTTATTTCTAGGTCAAATTCTAGCAAAAATTCCTAGCCAAGAACTGCCGTCGTCTCCCTCGTTTCTCTGAGTCTAAAATTCCTATATATAGCTGTATAGAGACAGCTTTCTAGACAGAAAAGTCACCCTAGGGTTTCTGCTCGGGCCGTGTGCTTCTGCTGTTGTCCAGGCCTGGTTCTGCTGATGTCCCGGCCCAGTTATGCTAAAACTGCCATAACTTTCTCTAGAAAAATCATATTAACGAGCTGTAAAATTCTCCAGAAAGTAGACATCCGGATATTTCAAGTATATATGGCTTATCTCCTGGTTCTTCCTAAATCAATACATTTTAATCCTCAAAAATCACTTCTGCCAGACAGAAATCACGTACAGCCTGACATTTGTCTACTAAAACTGCCATAACTTTCTCTAGAAAAATCTTATTTAAGAGCTATTGATGAGTCTTAAATATTGCATATTTTAGACCCTTAACTTATGTTTGTTATGCTCTTAGTTAGTAGTATTTTACTTTATTTTACGTTTTTCTTGTGTTTTGTGTGTTTTTACAGCTTTGTGGAGAAAATGAAGCATTTCAGGAGATTTCAAGCTTCTGGAGACATTGCGATCGATCGCACGAGATATGCGATCGAGTGCACATGCGCTCGAGCGCACCTGCCTATGATCGAGCGCAAGGTCATCAATCCCACATCGAAATATTTGAAGTTCAGTGCATCTGTGATCGATCGCAGCAGACATGCGATCGAGCGCACATGAGATCGTGCGCACCAGACACGCGATCGAGCGCACATGTGATCAATCGCAACATACTGCGATCGAGCGCACACGGGCCTGTATCCCACATCGTTTAAGCAAGCCACATTACTCCGGGTCTTCCCCTATATAAGCACCATCTGGTTTCATCATTCAGTGTACAATTCCTAAGCCACTTTGGTGTTTACCGGTGGATGTCCGTCAGCATTCTGGTGGATCCCGAAGGCATTGCTACCACGAGGGGAAGCGCCGCCCGGTAGCGAGTGGAATTTCTCCTATGTAAAGTTGTTTATTTATTTCTTTATATTCAGTTGTTTTAGTTTAAATGTTTAGCACTTGTTATTATAGTTTTATAGTTATGAGTGGCTAGACTCTTCAGCTAAGGTTGAAGATGAAGCCCCGCCGTTGTTTGGCGTAGTAGTTCAGATTTGCTTGTACAAATATGACAATTTTTAGTATAAATGTTCTGTCAATTATTTGAGTTAATCTTATAATTGATTGAGTTTAAATTTTCTGTTGGATTTTCTTTGTGTTTCATCTGATAGATACATCGAATGTTTTTCGATTAAATTGGATTCCCTTTGTGATTTGTTAAGAGCGGATACATCGGGTGCTTTTGGTTTAGTTGGGATATTCTTTGTTTTTTGTCTTATAGTTGGATTCATTGAATGTTTTGATAGGCTATATTTTTAGAACATGTATGCTTAACTTCGGTGGGGTGGATTCGGAAACCTTAGTGCCTTTTTTATTAGTTTTTTTTAAATCAATTTAATTTAGTTTTAATTTATTTTGCAATATCATTTGAAATTCGGAACTAGGTTAAGATAAGGTTAGTTTAGATTGAAATTATATTTTCACAACGCAATTCCCTGTGGATTCGACCTCGCACTTGCACACACTATATTGCAAACGACTCGTGCGCTTGCAAGTAAATTTAAAACTCACAACAAGTTTTTGGCGCCGTTGCCGGGGAATTGTTTGGTTTGTGAAAATTTTTGTCTGAATTGATTTTATTTTTCTACTAGTTAATTTAATTTTAAAAAAAATTAATTTAATTTAATTTAATTTAAAAAAAAATGTGGATGAGTCCAGCACCGGTTTCACAGTCTTTAGAGGACGCCCTCAAGGATTTCATTAAAATGACCGGCCCGTCCTTCAATGCTGCCAACACTTTCAATGTTGAAAGCTGTTCCATCTGTGCTAGTCCCATGCATCTAGCACAGAATTGCCCATCAATGCCGGCTTGTGCCGAGTATCCTATAGAACAAATGAATGCTTTCAATGACTGTTGTTGGCAATCAAATGGATCTTGCTCTGAAACATACAATCCAGGGTGGTGGGACCACTCTAATTTTTTATGGGAGCAGAACCAACCAATGAATCAGGGAGGAGCCCCTTACCATGCTCACAATCAATACACTCCAGAATTTCCTCCACCAATTCCAAGTTACAATCACTCAGCTTATCCAGCACCATCACCCGCTTACCAAGCTCCCATTCAAGCGCCAGCGTCGGTTTCACAATCATTGGAGGACGCTCTCAATGATTTCATGAAAATGACTAGCCAATCTATGAGTGAAGTGATGAGTGCAACAATAGAAAACACCCAAGCGATTGCCACTCTAGAGAGTCAAATTGATCAAATCGCAAGTTATGTGGGTGAAGGAGAGGAAGGAACGTTCCCCAGTCAAACTGAGCCTAACCCAAAGGAACAGTTTGCGGTGGGAAATTCTTCAACTCCAATGCATTGGCAGGAACAAGTGCAATCAACTGTCCCATACTTGTCTGGGAGACAAGTGGACAATCAAGTGGAAGAGAACCCTGCTGTGCACCAAGGGCAAGAGAGTGGCAACAATGAGAAGAGAGATGCTGAGCCATCTACAGCCACTCGTATTATTAAGGATCTCTCTAGGTCGTTTTTACCTAAAGCGCCTTACCCTGAGAGACTACAAGTGCCCAAGAAAGAAGGGAAGTCTGAGGACATTATGGAGGCATGCTTTGCTCAGTTTGAAGAGGATTTGGATTTAGATAAGTTACTTGAGCAAGCAAATACTATCATGGAGTCTGCTCCTCGGGAGAGTAGTAGGACAGAGGAGACTATGGATGAATCCCGTATTGAGGATCCCTTGGAGGCATGCTTTGCTCACTTTGGAGAGGACTTGGGCTTAGATAAGTTACTCGATGAAGTAAATGTTATTTTGGAGTCTGATCCTTGAGAAAGCAATGAGAAAGAGGAGACTGCCGCACCTGAAACCCCCAAGAAGGAACTTAAGCCTTTACCAGATAATATTAAGTATAAGTTCCTAGGTTCAGCAGACAGTTTGCCTGTGATTATACCTTCTGATTTGGGTGATGCTCTAGAGGAGAAATTATTTGACTTCTTAAGAGAGCATAAGGAAGCTATAGGCTGGACTATTGAGGATGTCAAGGGGATCAGCCCCTCGATGGTGACGTACATGATACAGTTGGAGGAGAATGCCAAGCCATCGAAGGAGCCACAAAGAAAGCTCAACCCTGCTATGCAAGAGGTTGTGAGGGAAAAAGATATTAAGCTGTTAGAGGCAGGGATCATTTATCCCATCTCTGATAGCAAGTGGGTGAGTCAGATTCCAGTCGTGCCCAAACGTGCTGAATTTACGGTAGTAAATAAAGACAACGAGTTGGTTCCAACTCGAGTACAGTCAAGATGGAGAAAGTGTCTAGACTACCGTAAATTGAATGCTGCCACTAGGCCTGATCATTTTCCATTCCCATTTATTGATCAGATGGTGGAGCACTTAGTTGGGCATGTTTACTAATGTTGGGTCTGGCTGAAGACGTTAAACTTAGCGCTCATGGGAGGCACCCCACAGCTTATCTTTTCTTTTGTTTATTTATTATTTCGCATTTTTATGATTAATGTTTGTTTCCAGTATTTTTTGTTTTCCGGTTTTTATTTTTCAGGGACAAAGCGTACTTCAGTTCAAGTTTGGGGGTATGCTATGAGCCATACCAGTCCAGATAGTTCTCCATATCTCAGGTCAGCTCTTTCCATATTAGTCACACATTGGGGTCAATGTGTAATTTAAGTTTGGGGGTATGGGAGACACATCACACACTTTGTCCTAATTTGTTGTCTTTTCGTCATAGAGATAAATGCATGCTCATGTTATCGTGAAATTTTAGTTGATCTAAACATTTTCTGTGATGTGATGTCATTGGTGAGCTTAACATTTTGAACACATGATCTGGTGATAAATTTTTAAAATTTAGTTACTTACTTTAGGCATTTTGAGAATTCACATGTTTGAACTAATCTAGCACGAGCACATTAGCACAAATTATGTGAGGTATGACACGTGATTTTAATGTGTATTTTTCCTTATCTTAACTGAAACTGGATGACTTGTTGGATGAACTCTTGGGCATAGAAAAGCATAATAAAAAAAATAAAAATAAAATAAAATAAAATAAAAAAAAAATTATCAATAAACTTTTCGCTGAGTAACTGGACCTCTTGCCTCAGTAAGCAGTGAGTGTTCACGTCAAAAGGTGGAATTTTGCTTGATAATATTAAGGTCAGTTTAATTTCGTAGCCTTTTTTACTCGAGTTAGTAAGTCCTTAGGGGTATCTTTACACCTAATGCCCTAAAACCATCTGGTTTGGGAGTCATTGACTCAACACTCGCTACATGGGTCAATTAGAAAGCTTAAGGGAACTAAACATAGCCGTGCCTTAATAATAAAAAAAAGAATAAAATAAAAACTATGCCTTTTCGTTCATTTTTTATGGGAAATTCGGTGAATCTTGAGACATGGAGACCTTACACATTAGAGTTACTTGGAAGCTTCATTTTTATATGCTAATTCACCTTACACTGATTCAAGCTTGTGATGCCTTATCCTGCCTTTTGTAAGTAATTAGATTTTAACATTTCTATTCATTGCAAAGATGGGTTTACCTTTTTAAGCTTGCTTATGAATGAATATCATGATGATGTGTGCTCCTTAAATTTTTGGATACCATGAGTGATGACTTTATTTTTATGTTCTTTGTTTTTCATTGAGTCTTTTATTTTGTTTTGCTAAGGGACTAGCAAAATATAAGTTTGGGGGTATTTGATGAGTCTTAAATATTGCATATTTTAGACCCTTAACTTATGTTTGTTATGCTCTTAGTTAGTAGTATTTTACTTTATTTTACGTTTTTCTTGTGTTTTGTGTGTTTTTACAGCTTTGTGGAGAAAATAAAGCATTTTAGGAGATTTGAAGCTTCTGGAGACATTGCGATCGATTGCACGAGATATGCGATCGAGCACACATGCGCTCGAGCGCACCTGCCTATGATCGAGCGCAAGGTCATCAATCCCACATCGAAATATTTGAAGTTCAGTGCATCTGCGATAGATCGCAGCAGACATGCGATCGAGCGCACATGAGATCGTGCGCACCAGACACGCGATCGAGCGCACATGCGATCGATCGCAACATACTACGATCGAGCGCACACGGGCCTGTATCCCACGTCGTTTCTGCAAGCCACATTACTCCGGGTCTTCCCCTATATAAGCACCATCTGGCTTCATCATTCAGTGTACAATTCCTAAGCCACTTTGGTGTTTACCGGTGGACGTCCGTCAGCATTCTGGTGGATCCCGAAGGCATTGCTACCACGAGAGGAAGCGCCGCCCGGCAGCGAGTGGAATTTATCCCATGTAAAGTTGTTTATTTATTTCTTTATATTCAGTTGTTTTAGTTTAAATGTTTAGCACTTGTTATTATAGTTTTATAGTTATGAGTGGCTAGACTCTTCAGCTAAGGTTGAAGATGAAGCCCCGCCGTTGTTTGGCGTAGTAGTTCAGATTTGCTTGTACAAATCTGACAATTTTTAGTATAAATGTTCTGTCAATTATTTGAGTTAATCTTATAATTGATTGAGTTTAAATTGTCTGTTGGATTTTCTTTGTGTTTCATCTGATGGATACATCGAATGTTTTTCGATTAAATTGGATTCCCTTTGTGATTTGTTAAGAGCAGATACATCGGGTGCTTTTGGTTTAGTTGGGATATTCGACCTCGCACTTGCACACACTATATTGCAAACGACTCATGCGCTTGTGAGTAAATTTAAAACTCACAACAGCTATAAAATTCTCCAAAAAACAGACATCCGGATCTTTCCAAGCATATAATGGCTCATCTTCTAGTTCTTCATGAATCAATACAGTTTAATCCACAAAAATGACTAATTTGTACGGGCAATTTAGTGAAACTCCTTTCCAAGTGCTTGTGAACCTGTAAAACAACAAAAAAACAACTCAAAGTAACAAATTCCTAAGCTAAACATATAAATAGATACTTGAAAAACATACAAAATACTAGGACAAATATTCATTCATCAATAAGGAGAAGAAGAAGGAGAAGAAGGAAAAGGATAAGGAGAAGAAAAAGGAGAAAGAGAAGGAGAATGAGAATGAGAAGAAGAAAGGGAAGGGGAAAGAGAAGGGGAAGGAGAAGAATGAGAAGAAAATGAAGTAGAAGAATAAGAATGTAACGACCCATCCCGGGTCCACCCCCGAGACGATGTCATCACATTTTGAAAATCCCAGCACGACACATATATGCAACAAATAAAAATAATACTAACAAAAATTATTTTACATCAATCCTCAACCCTCATCAGGGGAGATACATCAATCTGATCTTTAAACATTATATACAATGTAAAATACATGAATATTTACAAATAAATTTTTATTTTATTTTATCATTAGTTTGAGGATGTTGACACATACATGGTTTACATTAAAATATTTCGTCTGACTCTCAACACACCAGACTATTTATCCAACCTACTACCTAAAATCATTGTACAATGAGGGGTGAGCTGCACTAGCTCAGTGAATTAAATTTACTAGAAGTACTCAATTTGTATAAGTGGTCTTTTAATATTTAATTATTTATATCTCATACAACTTGATACTAGTATTCTACTATCACTACACATGTTATAAGATCCATTCTCTATTAATCTCTTTTTCTTATTTATTGGTTAACATTAAGACCATCATTTATCTCATAATTACCTCGTAATGAAGTTCACATCATAAAATCTACCATTTAGATGATTCTTATCACATCATACTTCTAGGTTTCTTTCTCGCCATAACTGTCTCACTATAAGACTCATTCATCCATAAATAATTTCACACACAACACATCAGTATTTCAATGATGAAATTATTATTAAGGAACGTCTTCCCACATGTCGACATGTTTTTATCTTACATCGATTGCTTTCCCGGTTCTTTTCTTTCTCATTTAGACCGATTGCCTTCCCGGTTCTTTTCTTTTATTTAATGCATATGCATATAACCATGATATGAAATATGCATCTAAACAATAACATAAAAAAAAAAAAACAAAAACAAACATGAATTTAAATATTTAAATTTAGCTATATTGTCTTTCCTCAAATTATTATAAAAAATTCCACTAAATTCCTCTCATCATAAATCACATCAATCATCCATCTTAGCTTGTCAAGATCCACTAATTTTCATCTCCTCATAATTCGTATCAAAACATCAACCATAACTTAGCAAAAATTTCACTTATCGCTTTTATTATTAAATCAACTTATTATTCCAAAAATATTATTTCTCCCCTAATAATTTTTCTACATGATCAAAATTCATATCATACCTATCAATCAAATTTTTATCTACCACCAAAGCATAAACTAATCATATATTTAATATTATACAAGATAATTTCATTTTTTATTTAGATTACTTAAAGTAAATTTAACTCACCACGTAGGACTTAAAGCTACCCATGGATCACCTCCTTGCTTTTCCCATTCCTCTTAGCAATTTTTCATGGTTTCTATTGTCAACACCTGACATAATATTTGTACTAAATTTCTAATTATTTCTTCAATTCTTCATAAACCACACCCTTTGAAAATTCCCACTTTGAATTCAGGAAAATTTCATGAATGCTAAAAAATTCAAAATAAACACTACATTCTTACCTTCTGTTTTTCTGATAGCTTCCCATGATTCTCTATAAAATTCCTCTGTAAACCCCTTCAAAATTTTGCTCTTTCAACATTTCTTTAAGTCCCCAAGTGTTTAAAGAAGTAGAGTAAATGAAAGAAAAAACTAAACAATACGTATTATACCTATATATAAGTGGCAGCCCCAACACCATTTTGCATTTTCAGCCTTTAATAAAGCCTCCACGTTTTTAAAATGTGGAGGACATGCAAACTTTCTATCTTAAATTGGCAGTAGGTGGCAACATCTACTGCCACGGTTTTAACTTTTTTTTTCCTTTCTCATTCTTTCCATATTGGACGCGTCAATAACTTTTTCTTTTCTTTTCTTTTCTTTGTAAATACGCCCCCATGCGTCCATTTTTTTCAAAAGAATTATTTTACTCAATACTAAATCCTTTGCATAAATATATTATTTTAATTTCATGTCATATTTATTAAATTACTTCTTTACCCTTACTTTACGATTACGGGTATTACAAATCTACCTACCTTATCAAAATTTTGTCCCCGAAATTTCCTTACTTTACTCTAAAAACAAATGTGAATAAAATTTCTTCATAATTGTTTCATGCTTTCAAGTAATCTCTTCAACATCCTTATTCCGCCACAGAACTTAAGCTAATATAATTATTTTATTATACAAGATTTGTTCTTTTATCTAAACTTATCACTGGTACTTGTATATAAACCCAATCTTTCTGAATTTCTATAGCTTAGCTAGAAATATTATAATATTCATCATGTAAATACTTTCTTATAAGTGAAACATGAAACACGTTATGCCACTGCTTCAACTCTGGAGGCAAAACCATGCTATTCTTAACTAGCCCAACTTTCTCAACAACCCATAGGGTCCCACTTACCTCAGACTCACTTTTCTTTCTTTTTTATCCTTAGCACACCTTTTCATGGAGATATTTTTAATTACACCCAATCACCTACTTGAAATTCAAGAGATATTCTTTTATTATTAATAGCTATTCGGTCTACTCTGTGCTGCTTTACGGTTCTCTCTAACCAATTTGATCCTCTCAGCTGTTAACTCAATGATTGATGGACCAGATATATTTCTCTCTCTCATTTTTTCCCAATATATAAGAGTTATACACCTCTTACCATTCAATGTCTCAATCGGTGCCATCCCAATACTAGCTTGATACTGATTATTATAAGCAATTTCAATTGATAGCATGTAAGCATCCTAACTTACTGAGAAACTCATCACAATTGCCCTTAACATATCTTCTAGTACTTTAATAATCCTCCCTTTTTAAGCATGAAAAATTATATTAAATTGTAACTGTGTACCCATGGCTTTCTGAAGGTCTCTCCAAAACCAAGATGTAAATCTAGTATCTCTATTTGACACTATGCTTCATGGTACTTCATACAACCTCACAATCTCAGCTACATCCCTCTTCCATTCTAACTATCAGAATTTTTGTCTCAATCCTCTATACATCTTATTGTTACTTGGTTGCATCGAATCTACATCATCATGTACTTTTCTCAATATCTTCTTTCTCAACTCCGCATCATTAGGAACACAAATCCATGTTCCAATACCAAAATACCCTCATTTCAAATTTTAAACTCAGATTACTTTCTAGTAAGCACTGAATGCTTAATCTTTTCTATCTCTTCATCTCTACCTTGCATCTCTAAAGCATTTTAATATGGATGACTATACAACCATCTTCGTTAACCATGATCCTCTATCACTGATATTCAACTTCATACTTATCTCTCTTAAATCTATCATCAATTTCACATCAGGACTCTTAATAGCAGTTAAAGTTCTTATAGACTTTCTACTCAATGCATCTGCTATCACCTTCTCATTTTCTAGATGATAGTGAATTATACAATCATAGTTACTAATCAACTCCATCCACCATCTTTGCCTCAAATTCAACTCTCTCTGGGCAGATAAGTATGTCAAACTCTTATAACCCATGAATATATTACAAGTGGCTCCATACAGATGATATCTTCAATCTTTAAAGCAAACACTATAGAAGTCAACTCTAAGTTATGAGTAGGGTAATTTCTATCATGAATCTTCAATTGCCTAGAAGTATGGGCCACAATTTTTCCTATGTTACACATATCCCAATCATTGATGTGACGCATCACTACACACCACAAATCCTTCATCACCAGAAGGAAAACACCAATACTGGAACTGTAATTGATTTCTTCTTTAAAAATTGGAAATTTTTCTCACACTTCCCTTACCATACAAATCTCACCTTCTTCCTAGTCAGTCTATTCAATAGTATTTCAAATAACCAGCTAACCCCAAGAAGATTCTAATCTCTGTCACATTAGTTGGTCTCTCCCAACTTAACATTGCCTCTATCTTTTGTGGATCGACTTTTATGCTAGTTCCCGATATTATATGTTCCAAGAAAGTTATTTCATTCAGCCAACACTCACACTTAGAGAACTTTGCATATAATTTCTCTCTCCTCAGAATCTCCAACACACTGTCTAATGTTTCACATGTTGTTCTTCCTTCTTAGATTATATTAGAAATTCAAATACAACCATAGGCTTGTTAAGATATAGTTTAAACACATTATTCATCAAGTCTATGAATGTTTCTAGAACATTAGTTAATCCAAAAGACATCACAAAAAGCTTATGACCATAACGTGTCCTAAAAGCAGTCTTAGGCACGTCTCCCTTCTCTATCCTCAATTGGTGATAACCTGATCTTAGGTTTATCTTAGAAAACACTCTCACTCCTTGCACTGCTCAAACAATTAATTTATCATGGGAAAAAAGTATTTGTTCTTATTCAACTATTTGTAGTCTATACACACTCTTATCATTCCATCTTCCTTCTTCACGAACAACACAGGGATTCCCCAAATACGTTAGGTCCGAAAAATTGTTTATCCAAAAAAAATTCTTAAAATGGTACGTTAAACTCTCTTAATTTAGCTGGCGTCATTCAGTAGGGTGCTATTAAATATATGTGATGATCCTGGTATCATATCAATAGATAATTTAATCTCCCTACTTGGAGGCAACCTAGACAACTCATCAAAAATTACATTAGAATAATCTTTCACCACTAAGACTTATTCTATCTATTATTTTCCCTTTTAGAATCCATTATGTATGCCAAATACTCCTCACCACCCTTCTTCAACCATCTCCTAGTAGTCACAGTAAAATAAGATAGTTTGAGAGTATTTTATGTTCTCTCTGAAAGTTACACTCCTCATGTCCATATCTTGAGCACTACTTTCTTTCTGGAACAATCAACCCAATCATAATACGTTGACAACCAATTCTTTCCTAAAATCGAATGAAGGTCTATCATATTCAAAGGTAATAAATCAGCTTCAGATTCTCCATCACTGATACGAATTACACAACCCGTGTAGACATTTATAATTATCACTCTATCTCTAGTGGGAACTTCAACAAAAATATTTTGTATCAAAGGACTAATACATACTTCAAAAGACTTCATATGAATACTAGATGCAAAAGAATAGGTTGCACCAGGATCAACCAACATTGATATGTCCACCTTTTCTATAAATAAAGCACCTCAAATTAGAACAATTATGGGATAAATATCTTATTTGAATATATCTATGACAAACTTCTATCTCTCAATCATACCTCAGATTACCACTTCCCATTGGTGGCATACTTACTTCCTCTACCATGACTCCCAGTTTCCCATAACCTGTCTCCCAAATCTAAGGGTCCCACAGATAGTATTCTAAGCTACAAAAGTAACAGATCCTGTTTGCCTCTGACTCTGTACTTCAATTCCCTGTGACAAGGAACATCTCCTTTGGGTTCTTCAAATCTAAACCTCTTCCGTCGATTCCTCCTACCTCTAAGTTCTATCACATCCTTCTTGTTGTGAGCTTTAAATTACTCGCAAGCGCACGAGTCGTTTGCAATATAGTGTTGTGCAAGTGCGAGGTTGAATCCACAGGGAATTGCGTTGTGAAAATGTAATTTTATCTAAACTAAACTTATCTTAACCTAGTTCCGAGTTTTGAATTATATGTTGCAAAACAAATAAAAACTAAACTGAATTGATTTAAAACTAATAATAAAGACACTAAGGTTTCTGAATCCACCCCACCAAAGTTAAACATATATCTTCATGTTCTAAAAATAGCCTATCAAAACATTCCATGAATCTAACTTAAAACAAAAAACAACAAATATCCCAATTAAACCAAAAGCATCAAATGTATCCGCTTTTAACAAATCACAAAGGAAATCCAATTTAATCAAAAACATTTTGATGTATCCATCAGATGAAACACACAGAATATCCAACAGAACAATTTAAACACAATCAATTATAAGATTTTACTCAAATAACTGAAAGAACATTTATGCTAAAAAAAACATCAGAATTGTATAAACAAATCTGAAACTATTATGCCAAACATCGGTGAGGCTTCATCTTCAACCTTAGTTGAAGATTTTAGCCATTCATAATCATGAAACTAGAGTTCATAATAAAAGTGTTAAACATTAAACTAAAAAAAACAGTAAATTAAAACTGACTATACATGGGAGAAATTTCACTCGCTGTTGGGCGGCACTTCCCCTCGTGGTAGCAAAGCCTTCGGAGATCCACCAGAATGCTAGTAGAACTCCTCCAAATTGCACCAAAATGGCACTTGGAATTGCACTAAAGATGAAGTGAAGAGGGGCTTATATAGGGAAACATCACAAGTGCAATGTGTTTCCAATCTGATGTGGGATACTACAGATTCCAGTTTTTTCTCTTTGACCTTTGTCTACTAAAACTGCCATAACTTTCTCTAGAAAAATCATTTTATTGATCCGTAAAATTCCTCAGAAAATAGACATCCGGATCTTTCTAAGAATATATGGCTCATCTCTTGGTTCTTCCTGAATCAATACTGTTAAATCCTCAAAAATGGCTGATCTGTCACGCTGAAATTATGCACAGCCTGACCTTTGTCTACTAAAACTGCCATAACTTTCTCTAGAAAAATCAGTTTATTGATCCGTAAGATTCCCCAGAAAATAGACATCTGGATCTTTCCAATCATATATGGCTCATCTCTTGGTTCTTCTTGAATCAATACAGTTTAATCCTCAAAAATAGCTGATCTGTACGAGCAATTCTGGCAATTTAGTGAAACTCCTTTCCATGCTTGTAAACCTGTAAAACAACGAAAAACAACTCAAAGTAACAAATTCCTAAGCTAACAAATGTAAATTAAGTGGCCAAAATATGCAATATTTGGCACTCATCAAATACCCCCAAACTTACATTTTGCTAGTCCCTTAGCAAAACAAAATAAATAAATAAAAAACAAAATGGAAAACAAAGAACATAAAGATAAGTTCATCACTCATGGTATCCAAAAATTTAAGGAGCACTCAAAACCATGATATTCATTTATGAGCAAGCTTAAAAAATATAACCCATCTTCGCAATGAATAGGAATTTTAAAACCTAATTATTTACAAGAGGCAAGCAAGACATCACAAGCTTGAATTAGTGTAAAGTGAATTAGCATATACAGATGAGGTTTCTAAATAACTTCAATGTACAATGTCTCCATGTCTTAAGATTCACAGGATTTCTCATCAGAATGAACAACGATGGCATAGTTTTATTTTACCCTTTTATATATATATATAAGGCTCTGCTATGATTAGTTCCCTTAAGCTTTCTAATTGACCCATGTAGCGAGTGTTGAGTCAATGACTCCCAAACCAGATGGTTTTAGGGTATTAGGTGTAAAGACACCCCTAAGGACTTGCTAACTCGAGTCAAAAAGGCTACAAAACTAAATTGGCCTTAATACTGCCAAGCAAAATTTCCACCTTTTGAAGTAAACACTCACTGCTTACTGAGGCAAGAGGTCCAGTTACTCAGTGGAAAGTTTATTGATGATTATCATTATTTTTTTTTTGCTTTTCTATGCCCAAGTGTTAATCCCACAAGTCATCCAGTTTTAGTTAAGTCAAGGAAACATACACATTGAAATCGTATGTCATACCTCACACAAATATGTGCTAATGTGCTCGTGCTAGATTGGCTCAAACATGTGAATTCTCAAATGCCCAAAGTAAGTAACAAAGGTTTAAAACTCTATCATCAAATCATGTGTTCAAAATTTTAAGCTCACCAATAAAATCACATCACAATATTTGTTTAGATCAACTAAAATTTCAAAATAACATGAGCATGCATTTACCTTCTTATTATTATTTTTTTTAAATGGAGAAAAACAACAACAAATTAGGACAAAGTGTGTGTAATGTGTCTCCCATACCCCCAAACTTAAATTACACATTGACCCCAATATGTGAATAATATGGAAAGAGTTGACCTGGGATATGAAGAACTATCTAGACTTGGTATGGCTCATAGTATACCCCCAAACTTGAACTGAAGTATGCGTTGTCCCTGAAAAATAAAGACTAGAAAACAAAAATACTGAAAACAAACATTAATCATAAATATGTCAAATAATAAGTAAACAAAAAGGATAAACTGTGGGGTGCCTCCCATGAGCGCTAAGTTTAACGTCTTCAGCCAAACCCAACATTAGTAATCATGCTCAACTAAGCGCTTCACCATCTGATCAATAAATGGGAGTGGAAAATGATCCTTCCTTGTGGCAGCATTCAACTTACGGTAGTCTACACATACTTTCCATCCTGACTGAACATGAATTGGCACCAACTCATCGTCCTTATTCTTCACTACCGTCACTCCAGCCCGCTTGGGCATGATATGAATCGGGCTCACCTACTTGCTAATAGAGATTGGATAATTGATCACTGCATCAAACAGCTTTATCATTTCAATCCTCACAACCTCTTGCATAGCTGGGTTGAGCCTTCTTTATGGCTCCCTTGATGGCTTGACATTCTCTTCCAAACGTAACTTGGGCATTACCATCGAGGGGTTGATTCCCTTGACATCCTCAATAGTCCAGCCGATAGCTTCCTTATGCTCTCTTAAAACGTCCAATAATTTCTCCTCTGGAGCATCAACCAAATCTGAAGCTATAATCATAGGCAAAGAATCTGCTGGACCTAGGAACTTATACTTAAGATTGTCCGATAAAGGCTTAAGTTCCTTCTTGGGGGGTTCAGGTGTTGTGGTCTCCTCCGTCTCACTGCTCTTCTGAGGAGCAGACTCCAAAGTAGCATTTACCTGCTCAAGTAACTTATCCAAATCCAAATCTTCTCCAAACTGAGCAAAGCATGCCTCCAGGGGGTCCTCAATGCTTGATTCACCCACAGTCTCCTCTCTCTTACTGCTCTTTAGAGGAGCAGACTCCAAGATAACAGTTGCTTGCTTAAATAACTTATCTAAATCCAAATCCTCTCTAAATTGAGCAAAGCATGCCTCCAGAATGTCCATAGATTCCCCTATATTCTTGGGCACTTGTAATCTCTCAGGGTAAGTCACTTTAGGTACAAACGACCTAGGGAGATCCTTAATAATAGGTGTGGCTGTAGATGGCTCAGCATCTCTCTTTTCCTTGTTGCCACTTTCTTACCCTTGTTGCATAGCTGGGTTCTCTTCCACTTGATTGTCCACTTGTCTCCCATACCTCAATAGGACAATCAATTGCACTTGTTCTTGCCTGTACATAGGAGTTGATGAATTTTCCACCACAAACTGTTCCTTCGGGTTGGGCACATGTTGACTGGGGACCTTTCCCTTCTCTCTTTCACCTATCTGACTTACGATTTGATCCATTTGACTCTCTATCCTAGCAATCGCTTGGGTGTTTACTATTTGTGCATTCCTTACTTCGCTTATGGATTAGCCGATCATCTTCCTGAAATCATTGAGGGCATCCTTCAATGACTGTGAAACTGACGCTGGAGCTTGAATGGGAGCTTGGTAAGCGGGTAATGGTGCTGGATAGGCTTAGTGACCATAAGTTGGAACTGGTGGAGGAAATTCGGGAGGGTATGGATTGTGAGCATGATAAGGGGCTCCTCCCTGATGCATAAATTGGTTCTGTGTCCATGAAAAATCAGGGTGGTTCCGCCACCCTGGATTGTACGTCTCGGAGTCAGATCCATTTGATTGCCACCAATAGTCATTGAAAGCGTTTATTTGTTCCATAGGATACTCGACAAAAGCTGGTGTAGATGGACAATTCTGTGCTAAATGTATAGGACTAGCATAGATGGAACAACTATCATCATTGAATGTATTGGCTATATTGATGGACTGGCCGGTCATCTTCATGAAATCCTTGAGGGCTTCCTCTAAAGACTGTGAAACTGGTGTTGGATTCATTCACATTTTTTTTTTGATTTTTTGATTTTTCTAAATTTTTATTTTGTTTTTTATGGGCAATTGCCAATAGAAACAAATAAACTAAAATAAAATTGCGATAAGAAAAATCAAACAAAAAAAATGCTAACTAACTAGTAGAAAAATAAAATTAATTTAGACAAAAATTTCACAAACCAAACAACTCCCCTGCAACGGCGCCAAAAACTTGTTGTGAGTTTTAAATTACCCACAAGCGCACGAGTCGTTTGCAATATAGTGTTGTGCAAGTGCAAGGTCGAATCCACAGAGAATTGCGTTGTGAAAATGTAATATTATCTAAACTAAACTTATCTTAACCTAGTTCAGAGTTTTGAATTATATGTTGCAAAACAAATAAAAAATAAACTAAATTGATTTAAAACTAATAATAAAGACACTAAGGTTTCTGAATCCACCCCACCAAAGTTAAGCATATATCTTCATGTTTTAAAAATAGCCTATCAAAACATTCCATGAATCCAACTTAAAACAAAAAACAACAAATATCTCAATTAAACCAAAAGCCTCTAATGTATCCGCTTTTAACAAATCACAAAGGAAATCCAATTTAATCAAAAACAATTTGATGTATCCATCAGATGAAACACACGGAATATCCAACAGAACAATTTAAACACAATCAATCATAAGATTTTACTCAAATAATTGACAGAACATTTATACTAAAAAAAACATTAGAATGGTATAAACAAATCTGAAACTATTATGCCAAACAACGGTGAGGCTTCATCTTCAACCTTAGTTGAAGATTTTAGCCACTCATAATCATGAAACTAGACTTCATAATAAAAGTGTTAAACATTAAACTAAAAAAAACAGTAAATTAAAACTGACTATACATGGGAGAAATTCCACTCACTGTTGGGCGGCACTTCTCCTCGTGGTAGCAAAGCCTTCGGAGATCCACCAGAATGATAGTAGAACTCCTCCAAATTGCACCAAAGTGGCACTTGGAATTGCACTAAATATGAAGTGAAGAGGGGCTTATATAGGGAAACATCACAAGTGCAATGTGTTTCCAATCCGATGTGGGATACTGCAGATTCCAGCTTTTGCTCTTTGACCTTTGTCTACTAAAACTGCCATAACTTTCTCTAGAAAAATCATTTTATTGATCTGTAAAATTCCCCAAAAAATAGACATCTGGATCTTTCCAAGCATATATGGCTCATCTCCTGGTTCTTCTTGAATCAATACAGTTTAATCCTCAAAAATGGCTGATCTGTACGAGCAATTCTGGCAATTTAGTGAAACTCCTTTCCAAGCTTGTAAACCTGTAAAACAACGAAAAACAACTCAAAGTAACAAATTCATAAGCTAACAAATGTAAATTAAATGGCCAAAATATGCAATATTTGGCACTCATCACTTCTCAATCTGAAGTGTTATATTCGCCAACGTAACATAATTATATGCTTTGTGTAAGATAGTTCGATCAAATCTTAAAACATAGTTCATCTTTGAATCTCTTACACTTCTTCTCCTCTAGGTCTACCATTTCAGGTACAACCATTGACAATATCACAAATTTGCTATCATACTAAGCCACAGTCAACCCATTTTCCTTAAATAAATAAAAATTTTATCTTGTTGGGCTCTAAAGGTCTAAGGAAAGTATTTATCAAGGAAAACATCCTTAAACCTATTCCAGGTTAAGCATCTATCATTATCTGTACTTACCTTGTGAAGAATATACTCTCACCCTTCTAGGGCCTCTCTCTCTAACTTAAACGTAGCAAAGATGACCCTCTGCCTGACAGTCATTGGTAAAATATCAACAAAAAAAATCTCTCTATGTGTTTCACTCATAACTCAGGCTTAAAAGGGTTTATAAATCCTTTAAACAACAAGGCATTCAGCTTAATGCATCTCATGCATAAACTCACTTGTCCCCCTTTTTAAACGTTTATCATTACTAGATTAACAACCTCAGGCACTGCTCTAGCCTGTTCATCAATTCTATATTATAAGCTATCAACTCTATCATCTGCTACCTTCATTTCTCAAGAGCATGTGTAAGGGCTTATCTTAGCTCATTTCTTTCAACTTCAGATTCTCTCACACCTTTACTAATATTGATTATACTATCAACACGTTCCATTCTAGGAACCACAGATTCAGATTCAACCTCAACTTGTCAAAAATATTGGGGGCCTACCACACCCTCTTAAATCAACAACTCTAACTCTAGCTCTAGGACGTCCACGTGTCATCCTCAGACTTTTTAAAATATAATTTATTTTAATCTTTCACTTTTTTACTTTTTAAGTAGTTTACAGAATCATAAAACCTAATGCTCTGATACCAAAATTGTAACGACCTATCCCGGGTTGGCTACCCCCGAGACGGTGTCATCACATTTTGAAAATCCTAGCACGACACATATATGCAACAAATAAAAATAATACTAATCTTTAAACATTATGTACAATGTAAAATGCATGAATATTTACAAATAAATTTTTATTTTATTTTATCATTAGTCTGAGGATGTTGACACATACATGGCTTACATAAAAAGATTTCGCCTGACTCTCAACCCACTAGACTATTTGTCCTGTCTGTTACCTGAAATCATTGTACAATAAGGAGTGAGCTTCACAAGCTCAGTGAATTAAACTTATTAGAAGTACTCAATTTTTATAAATAGTCTTTCAATATTTAATCATTTATATCTCATACAACTTGATACTAGCATTCTACTATCACTACACATGTCATAAAATCCATTCTCTATTAATCTCTTTTTCTTATTTATTGGTTCACCTTAAGACCATCAATTATCTCATATTCACCTCATATTGAGGTTCACATCATAAAATCTACCATTTAGATGGTTCTTATCGTATCATACTTCTAGGTTTCTTTCTCACCATAACTATCTCACTGTAAAACTCATTCATCTATAAATAATTTCACACACAACACATCAGCATTTCAATGATGAAATCAATATTTAAAACAGATGCAATGCATGAACTATTATTAGGGAACATCTTCCCACATGTCGACATATTTTTATCTTAAACCGGCTGCCTTCCCGGTTCTTTTTTTTTTATTTAGACCGGCCGTCTTCCTGGTTCTTTTGTTCACATTTAGACCGGCTGCCTTCCCGGTTCGTTTTTTTTTTATTTAATGCATATGCATATGAACAATGATATGAAATATGCATCTGAACAATAACATAAAAAACAAATATGAATTCAAATATTTAAATTTAGATATCCCGTCTTTCCTCAAATTATTATAAAAAAAATTCCACTAAATTCCTCTCATCATAAATCACATCAATTATCCATCTTAGCTTGTCAAGATCCACTAATTTTCATCTCCTCATAATTCGTATCAAAACATCAACCATAGCTCATTAAGAATTTCACTTATCTCTTTTATTATTAAATCAACTTATTATTCCAAAAATATTATGTCTCCCCAAATAATTTTTCTACATAACCAAAATTCATATCATACCTATCAATCAAATTTTTATCTACCACCAAAGTATAAGCTAATAATTTATTTAATATTATCACTAGATAGTTTCATTTTTTATTTAGATTACTTAAAGTAAATCTAACTCACAATGTAGCACTTAAAGCTACCTATGGATCACCTCCTTGCCTTTCCCGTTCCTTTCAGCAATTTCCCCTGGTTGCTGATTGTCAACACCTGATATAATATTTGTATTAAATTTCTAACTATTTCTTCAATTCTTCATAAACCACACCCTTTAAAAATTCACACTTTGAATTCCGGAAAATTTCATGGATGTTAAAAAATTCAAAATAAACACTACGTTATTACCTAATGTTTTTCTAATAACTTCCTATGATTCTCTATAAAATTTTCCTGTAAACCTCTTCAAAATTTTGCTCTTTCAACATTTCTTTAAGTCCCCAAGTGTTTAAAGAAGTAGAGTAAATGAAAGAAAAAACTAAATGATACGTACTATACCTATATATAAGTAGTAGCCCTAACACCATTTTGCATTTTCAGCCTTTAATAAAGCCTTAATATTTTTAAAATGTGGAGGACATGCAACTTTTCTATCTTAAGTTGGCAGCAGATGTTGAGAAGAAGAAGTAGAAGAAAAAGAAGAAGGAGATAAAGAAGAAGAATGAGAAAATGAAAGAGAATAAGAAGAAGAATAAGAAGAAGAATGAGAAAATGAAAGAGAATAAGAAGAAGAATAAGAAGAAGGAGAAGAAGAAGAAGAGGAATGAGAAAAAGGAGAATAAGGAAAAGAATGAAAAGAAAAAGAAGAATGAGAAAAAGAAGAAGAAGAATGAAACTAAGTTGGAGGAGGAGAAAGAAGAATAAGAAGAAGAAGAATATGATCATAGCATGGATTAACTTGTAAGCATATTTATATTCTAAAATTTTTTGGTAATTGATGAAAATTAGAATTAATTGTTTTGTATCATCATTGTAAGAAAATTAAAATTAACTTGTAATCATGTTTCGATTTTTTGTTCATTTTCATATCTTATATGAATCTTAAACATTGCGTATGTATTTTCTTCATTCTTGTTGCTTTTTTTTCAAAATAGAATAACACCAAGGGGTCGAGCAAGAGGCAAGAGGGGGAGCACAAACCCGGTAGAGATGATGCCTCGACTTCACATTCCCTGACTTTAGGTAACTATATATTTACTTCTATAATGTACATAGACCCCTTCTCATTTTGGCTTATAATATATTTTCCTTTAAATCGCAAAGCCCAAAGAGGATGTCGAGGAGGAAGAGGATGGCAAAGATGAGGGCAAGGATGTATCTCGTAAAGGAAGAGGGATTAATAAACTCCCCTCCTCCCGAGAATCTAGTGGACCGACCTTTGTTTCACATTAGAAGCAAGAGGTTAATAGAAGATGTCGAGGAGGAGGATGGCGATGATGTATCCTGTTAAGGGAGAGATCCTAATAAACTCGTCCTCCTTTCAAGAATCCATCGGACCAACCTTTGCTTCACATTAGAAGTGAGAGGTTAATATACTTTTAGTGACAACATTTATGTATTAGTACCATAGAAGCCAATTTTTTGCAATTGACTTGAAGCTTTTGATTCTTACAGTGCATTTAGTGGGGCGAAGGGCATCGTGAAGATCATAACATTGATAGCAAAGAGTCATCATGATAAGCCTTTCAATTCATATAGACAGTTTACTCTTAGAATGCAGAATATGTGCTTTAATGACTTTTTGGTATAATTTATTTTTTATTGTATGTTTATTATATATATATATGCTCCATATGAATAAGTTGTTATACATTGTATTTTTGCTTCGCATAAGTATTTTTGTATGTTGCAAGTAATTTCATTTCAGGATCATCATAGGTTTTCCACCCAGGATGAGACCACACACGTCCAATATGTTTTTAACCATATTGATTAGAGGTGCTTAACTGACCACCTAAACAAAGTCCGGGCTAGAGCAGAAGGAGAGCGTGGGCCAAAAAAACTAGATCAGGTTGGATGGAAAAAGCATTGGATGAGGCAACCAGATTAGGATAAACTTTATGTCTTGAGGGCCATAAATGGTTGGGAGAGGCTTCAGCGGGATGCATCTTCTAATAGACAGTCAGGGGATGAGCTTGTCCACCATATTAGAGGGTCTATAAGTACACAAGATCACGCTGATTGGCTAGTAAACATAATTCTAATATCAATTATCTATATGATGCTTATTTTTTTGTTAATACATGAATATGTATGATCTACATGATATTAGTTTTTTTTATAAGTAAATGATTATAATGTTCGTTTCATATTTAATGAAAATTTTATTACCATGTGTAAAAAGAAAAATTGGGTAGAACATCATCTATTTTGGAGGTTTTCAATGAGACACACATAGCCGAGAGCACGAAGGAGTGCGTTTATCGAAATTCCAGGGCAGTAAGCATAAGTATAAGCAACTAGTATATGAATTTTCTATCAATGAGCTTAATTATTAAATTCCTTCCATTTTTTCTATGATCTAATTTATCTACCTAATGTATTGATTTGGATTACATGAGTCTTATAGTCAGTCTATGACCTCCAAATATAGAGATGATCTATTTGCACACTAGCAACTGAACATCGAGGAATGGTTGGCAGTGTTTGGAGGGAGAGAAAGGGTCGTATATATGGCTTGGGCGATTTGGTGGACCTAAGTACTGTGGTCGTGAAGTCATGATGTTATTCGTCCTCCACTCCCACCTCTTCCAGGGCTTAAGGTTCCACATTTCTTGAGAAGGAGCATATACAACAACAAATCTAGGAGGAGGTCCGCCAGCGGGTCCATAAGGTACAACAACATTTGGATGAGATAGAACAATGCCCGGAACAAATAGAGGAGCGGATGCAGGAGCAAGTGAATGAAGGCATACAACGCGTTGTGTTTTCCATCTATCAGAGTTATGGGATACCACCCTTGTATGTACCTCCACGTCCACCATCCAATGTATGTACTAAACACTTTTAGAACTTTAGAATTGAGACTTTATTATTGTAATGTGCATGATATATACCATATAATGTTAACAGTTAGTGGTTTTAGAAAGTGAGTTGTCAGAGTTTAGGTTCAAACCATTAACACTTAGTGGTTTTAGGGTCGAAAACATAAAATACTCATCCTATGGACGAGCTGAGAGTATTAGAACATCTGTACCATAAAATATGAGTTGTGGGAATAGTTCTAGTCGAGTTCTGATCACGAATTCGGGTTCTGTGAGAAAAAGTGAGTTTTATATTCTAATCGTTAACACTTAGTTGTTTTAGGATCAAAAACGTAAAATACTCGTTCCGTGGATGAGCCGAGAGTACCAGCATGTTTGCACCATAGAATGTGAGTTATGGGAACAAGTCTAGTCAAATTCTGACCACCGGTTCGGGTTATGTGAGAAAAAGTGAGAGTTTTATGATCAAACCATAAACACTTAGTGGTTTTAGGGTTAAAAACGTAAAATACTCGTCCCATGGATGAACTGAGAGTACTGGCACATTTGTACCATGGAATGTGAGTTTTGGGAATAAGTCTAGTCGAGTTCTGACCACCGGTTCAGGTTCTGTGAGAAAAAATGAGAGTTTTAGGTTCAAACCATTAGCACTTAGTGGTTTTAGAGTCGAAAACGTAAAATACTAGTCCCGTGGATAAGCTGAGAGTATTGTCATGTCCGTACCATAGAATGTGAGTTGTGGGAATAAGTCTAGTCAAGTTCTGACCACTGGTTTGGGTTCTATCAGGTTTTCGGCGTAAACATTAAAATTGATTATTCATTATTTTCAATATTTAATGAATAGTTTCTCTTTTTATGGAAAAATGTCATATGATTTTTCTTTTTAACTTCTTTCATAGGACCTTACTGAGGAAGCACAGAATGAAGACAGGGTTGAAGATTACTACCCGAACTTGTCACATTTGTGATTATATTGTATCATTTATAAGAATTTGATGACATATTGCAATTTCATTATTGTTAACAAATTTATATAAATTAGTAGATTGAATGATATTATGTATTGTTATTGAATTTATATATTTTAGCAGATTGTATTATTGTTTATATTGATCATAAAATTTGTATTTTAGCTAAATAGTTTGAACATGTTTTTTTTTAATGAAAATTTGAAAAACCAAAAAAAAAAATATTTGTTACGGATTTTTGGTATCTGCGACAAATTTAAATCCGTAGCAGATACTATAAATTAGTATCTGTGATGGATTCACCATAGCAGATACTAATTTATAGTATATGCTTCGGATTTAAATCCGTAGTAGATAGTTTTTTTAGTTGCGACAGATATTTATGTCACAAATACTTTTAATAAAATATTGTTTATTTTTAATTTAAAAAAATGATACTTATTTGCGATAGAAATTTTTTTTTTGCAATACTATTAATTATGACATAAATTTTTTTCGGTCGCAAAAAAATTATTTGCGACTAGGGTATTTATGATGGACTATCTGCGATGGAATTTCGTCGTAGATAAGTAATTGTGATAGAATACTGGCTATTTGCAACAGATATTTCCATTGCATTGCAAATAGCCAATTTTCTTGTAGTGTTGTTAGAGATTGAAGATACCAAGTATAGGGAGGATCTTAACTAAAAAAAGGGTTGTCTTAACGAAGAAGATTGGGACCATGCTCGTGCTTTGTTACCTTTCCTAAAAATCTTTTATGAGGCTACTCTAAAAGTTTTTGGTTATCTTTATGTGACTGGGAATGTGTACATGAAAGAAATTTATGGTGTGAGAATGATGATTTCTAGGAAGCGTTTGATTGGTGATAGACATATAAATTCAATGGTTATGAGGATGAAGATGAAGCATGATAAATATTGGGAAAACATTGATAATATCAGCATGATATTATTCATTGTCGTGATATCCTCGTTATAAATTGAATTACGTGAATTGGATCATTAATGAGTCATATAACTTTGACAAGGCAAAGGCTTTGCGTGAGAAAGTACAAAACACTTTGCTTTCTATGTTTGAGTTCTATGGTTCTCATGATGTTTCTACCATTGTGCAATTGACTATCCAATATCAAGTACAAAGTGAGATGGATGTTGATGATTTTTTGAACTCCTTGTATAAGAAGCAAAATGCAAGTCAAAGAGCTGAAAAAACCAAATCTGAATTAGACAAATATTTAGATGAAGATTATGAAAATATTAATGGAAAGTCTTTTAATATTTTTTCTTGGTGGAAAATTACTGGTTACAAATATAAAGTTCTTTCTTCTATGGCATAAGATTTATCGGCTATGCCGGTATCAACTGTTGCATCTGAGTCGGCTTTGAGTGCCGAATGACGTGTGCTTGATTTATTTCACAGCTATGTAACTCCAAAAATGGTTGAAACTCTCATTTATACACAAGATTGGATTCGGAGAACACAAGGTCCACTTATAGTAGAGGAAAACTTGGTTGAACTTGAAGAAATTGAATAAGGTATTTTCTCTTAATTTTTGCAATTCTGTGCATGGAAACTAAGTTCTAGTTTATGTGGTACTGATTTAATACATGTCTAGTTTCTGGCATATATAATCCTAACTTTGTGGGCTAATTAAATGAACTCTTCATCTTTCTTTACTTTTTTTTTTTTTTTTACCTTTTTTACATTATTGTTGATTCATGAAAAGCATTCATCTTATGAAGTTTCTGATTTAGTTTTATATTATTGAGCTGTGGAAATTGGATAAGCGTGTTTTATGAAGTTTCCGCTTTAGTTTTCTAAGCTTGTAATTTTGTTGCATTGTTGGCCTTGAGACTTAAGGGTGCTAAATTAGTCATTTTTATTAATCATGTACAATTTTTTATATTAAAATGAAAATATTACTCCCACAATAGGGAGAGTTGCAATCTCCAATTAAGCAAACTATAATCATGTCATCCAACAACTCAAATGTTTGAGGAGAAGAGGAACATTGTTGGCTAATGGTATCCATGACTCGTATGATCTGGAGCTAGTCTAGTGCTAGTATTTTTCCATGAAGTTGGATACTTGTGACTACTCACATATATGATGGGAGATGGATCATTTGTATTATAGAACCTAGAAAAGATGAATACTAGAGAGATAGTTTGTAAAGCACAAAAATTAAAATTAAATTAATGTTTGTTTTTATCTTTTCATTTTTTTTATATTTAAAAAACAAAGATATTGTTCTTGGACTAAGTTGTTGTTTTGAATGAGAATATCTTTTATTTTTCTACTTTCCATTATTAAGTAAATTCTAACTTATTATTATTTTTCTGGTTTTTGTTTTTCAGAGATAGCAACGTTGATAATAGACCAATTAGTCTTGAACATTTATGATTGAGAGGAAGAACTTGGAGAAGAAGAGCATGGTAGTTGAATGTTTTGGTTATTTTTAGTTTTCATTGAAAGTTTGTATTTTTAAACTTATTTTGAAGTATTTGAATGGGATTAAATGTTAAGAATTTTAATATGGATTGACTAAATTATATTATACTTTGATTACTATAACTTTCTTGAATTGATAAAATTTTGTTCTTTTAGTTAGTTATGGTTAGTTGTAAAATTTTGATAACCAAATCAAATGAAAAGTGTGATTACTAAAACAAATAGTTACACTTATGGTTATGACTTTGGATAAATCAATGTTTTGGTTATTGTTATGGTTCGACCAAATTTTTAGGTTACCAAACAATGTCCACCCCTACTAAGAACCTTAACAAAAATTTTCTTTGCATAAGCGTCTTGTTTAAGCATTTTTGACATCCATCTAGAAGGACTACTCTTTACACATTTATTGTCAATAGTATATTCCCCGCGAGAGAGCATGTAATTTTTAGGGTATGCATCTATCTTCACATAATCAAGACCTAGATCTTGAATGAACTTTCTTACCTTATAATAACAATTCGGTAATGTTTCAACCTTAAATGCGCCTTTCATTGTTCCAAGTAACATGGTAAATGATTTATCACTCCATCCATTAAGACATTTTATTTGCAGCAATGTCACGAGGAAATATAGTTTTGGAAATTTTGTATATCTAGGATAA
Organism: Bretschneidera sinensis; assembly: GCA_023935145.1. NCBI lineage: Eukaryota > Viridiplantae > Streptophyta > Magnoliopsida > Brassicales > Akaniaceae > Bretschneidera > Bretschneidera sinensis. Next base: position 90,498,505 of record CM043700.1, read on the forward strand.
AGTGGTTGTTCAACATCTTTCTGATAGTATTGTGTCTTACAAGCCAATAGCATTTGATGTCTAGGCATATTACTTGTAATTAATTTTATTCATTTACTAACAATAAACATTTATTTATGGAATTATAATATTTATTGTGTCCATTACAAATCACATAGCATATGTTTACATGATAAAGCCCATAGAATAGAAGCAATAGAAATAAGCGTCATGATGAGATCATACTAATGAGATGTATTTCCTTAAGCTTTATTCTTAAATGTTCCTAATCATAGGATCACTAAAAAAGGCATTAATGAATTCAGATAAATTAGTATATACTGTTGGTATTTGTCTAAGGTTTAAACATAGTTCAAAGATGGTTAAAGTCTAAACCAAGGTTGGAAGATTAAATTTCATCATGTTAAAGGAGTGCATACATGTGTGTGCATCACTTTGGGTGTGTGCGCACACCCTTATTCAGCAAGGCAAAGGACTGCACACAGTTGTGTGAAGGGCAGCATCAGTGTGTGCCACACCACACCTTCACTAGCACCGCACCACCCAGCAAGAAGGTAGTTTGATGGAGGGCAGCGCTGCACCACTCCTTCACCAACGCCGCAACACCCAGCAAGTGGTGAAAATGGTGTTTTGCCTAGCGTCGCAGCATGCCCTGTTCAATGCCGCAGCGCTAGGCACACTAAGGCACACATAGATAGTTTGTTTAAGCCTCTTCTTACGTGCGTGGATGTAAGGTTAAAATACACAGTACCACTTAGGATTGATGGAGGGCCATGGTTAAGTGGTCATCAAGATCTAAGGGTGGAGATTGACTCTCAAGATTGGACAAGAAGTTGGTGCACTATATAAAGGGTCACCTAGCTTCATTATCAACAAGAATAATAAGTTTATGACATACTTTGAGATCAATTGTAAAGACTGACAAAAGACAATACAAGAGACAATTGTGTGAGAGTACAAAGACACAAACACAAGAGGCACTCATTGTAGAGAGGCTGGTTGTAAAGAAGATAGAGTAGTATAGATAGAGAGCATTGTAATAGTTCTTATCATCTTCTTTCTTCTCTTCTTGGTTTCTTCAAGAACTTGAGGTTTCTTGAAGAGGGTTGCTGTAATTGTAAAGAACCACTGATTTAGTACAAAGAGTCAGAGGAACTCATAGGGACGTAGGCTATTGCCGAACCTCGATAACAAATCACTTGTCTTCTTTTCTTTCTTGCTTTTGATTGTTGTATTTCTTTCTATAAGTCATTCTAGACTTGGGCATCTTGTCAAGGTGATTTCCAATAGTGGTATCAGAGCTTGCACAGCTGGGCATTGGAGCAAAAACAAGAAGGTTACGGAGTCAAGACTCCAAGAATCAAAGATAAACTTCTTGGGTGATTCAAGAACAGAGTAAAGATCAAGATCAGATCGTGTTCTTGAGGGTGATTCAAGAACGATGTTAAAATCCATCTTCGATCGTGTTCTTGAGGTTGAAGAAAGCATTTGTGGGTATTGCATAAATCTGGGATCTTGTTCGCAAAGATGGCTTCAAATTTTGTGGTTGAGAAATTTGATGGAAATGGAGATTTTTCCCTATGGAAGCGGAAGATCAAGGCTGTTGGAGAAAATGATGCATTTCCAGCAAGTGCCAGCAAGTGTCACGAAGGACCAGCGGATTGAGATGAAGAAGATGGCTTACAGCACCATTTTCTTGCACATGTCGGATAGTGTCACAAGGGAGTGCGGAGACTTGGAAGATCCAGCTGTCATATGGAAGAAACTAGATGAGTTGTTTCTTACCAAAACTCTCCCTAACAAAATTTATCTTCTCAAAAGAATCTTTGATTTTAAAATGGATCCTAGTAAAGAGTTGCAAGATAATCTTGATTTTTGTAATAAACTAGTTCAAGATTTAGCTAGTTGTAGTATTAAATTCCCGAATGAACAATTGGCTATCATTTTGTTAAATTTTCTTCCTGATTGATTTGATAATTTGATTAATTCTATTGAGTATGGAAGGGATACTTTAATAAAGGAGATTGTGATCAATGCCATAAGGGCACATGACTTCAAAGCCAAGATGAAGGAGACATCAAGTGGAGATGGGCTGATCGTAAGAGGAAGGCCAGCAACTCAGAATGGTAGTAGCAACCATGGCAACTACCGGGAGAAATCAAGAGGTAGAGGGCAAAGCCATAGGAGAGCACATTCCAAATCAAGATTTGGAAAGAGGTGCTTCTACTACAACAAGGAGGGCCATTTCAGAAAAGATTGCAAGAAGAAGATGTGGGATGAGAGAAAAAGCCACACCAACAATGGAGGGGCTTGATAGGTGCTTAAATATTCATATTTAAGCCCCCTTATTTACATTCGTTAGGTCCTTAATTATGTTAATTTTATCTCTTTTACTCCATTTGTGTGTTTTACATGTTTTTATATGGTCTTGGAAAAAAAAGAAGCAGTTTTGGCACTTAAAGGAAGAAGACTGGAATCCCTGGAGCAGTCTCTGGACAAACTGCGATCGATCTCAATATGCAATGCGATCGAGCGCACATTGTGATCGTGCGCGCGCAAGAGGGATCGAGCGCAGCACTGTGATCGAGCGCAAGACACATGCGATCGAGCGCACATGTACGGGCGTGAACAGTAAACTGCAGAACCCTATTTTGGAAATAAAAGAGTTTTGTTTTTAGGAAAGTTTTAGGAACTCATGGGCCTCTTAGGACTTCTCAAAGACCTATAAATACACTTGTAAAGCACACACAAAGAACACAACAACTTAGAGAACACTTCTCTTAGCTTTTACTTGGAGTTGTAAGCTTTGGGAGAGAATTGACCCCTCTTCTCTAGGGTTTATTCTTCCCTTTATGTTTAGTTTATATATGATGTTTTTAGACAGTATGTGTAACTAACTTTCTTATAGGGCTCGATTAAAGCCCTAGTTATGCTTTCTCATATATTTATGCATTTATAAATCTTTGCCAATAGCCTTTATTATGTTACTTAACTTGATTAATGCCTGTGCTTATTTAAGTTCCTCATATGTATGTGTATGGCCAGCGTATGCATGTGGTATGGACCTGTTAGTTAGATCAATTTGGATGACCGAGTCCTGGGTCTAACATTAGTAACAAGGGATATTTTATCCGGATACCCGGGTTAATCAACATGGGAAACCGGGAGTAGATACCATGCCCTAGGTCTTATGTGGTTGTCGATTTCCATAGTACTTATGTTTTCTTAAGGAACAACTCAAGCAGATACTATGTTGAATCCCTTAAGGAAGAAAAGAGTTAGAGTAGATACCATGCCTAACTCGTTGCTTAGGGAAATCAATAGCTTAAGGAGTAGATACCATGGCCTTAGGTTGGCAACCAGTAGGTATACATGATAAGGCTAGTGCACTGATACCTTATACAATTGGGAAAGTATGACTAGTAGTGGATATCAAAGCCCTATGTCTTTATCATTATCAAATCACACACAACAGTTATTTTATTTCTTTTTACTTAAAGAAACTAATTCTAAAAACAGAACTTTACCAATCCCTGTGGAGATGACCTTGCTTTCGCACACTATACTACACTGTTGACCTTATGCACTTGCAAGTAAAACTAGCATGATTATTTACTTATTTATTTAGGTATATAAACGCACAACAAGTTTTTGGTGCCGTTGTCAGGGATTGCGCTAAAGTTTCTTTCAGAATTACTTTCATTTAAACATTATTATTATTTTATTTTCTATTTACCATCTTTATTTTTATTTTTCATCAAAACCTAATCGAGTTACTTTGTGTTATAGGCACATAAAACCCTAAATCACAGTTTCTGTTGTACTTGCGCTCGATCGCACACTTGCGATCGATCGCAACCTCCTGTGCGATCGAGCGCATTTAGGGCAGAGAGTTACCCGAGCAGCAAAGTTGCACTGCTACACTGAAGCCAGTTTTTCTGATTCATTCACAGACTTCGATCCCGACATCCAACAGTCTTTCCCCTTAATCCCGAGCTTGAGCAGACCATCCGACATAATCTTAGAGACAACTTTGAGGAGGAAGAAGAGGAATTCACGGAAAAAGCACCAATGGCGGAACAGCTAGAAATCCAGCAACCACTTGTATGAAGACCGATGAAGCAATCCTTCATCCCACAGAACCTCAACCACCCTTCATGCATTGCATATCAACTGGAAGCCGAGGGAAACTATTACATATCCCCGCAGATACTCAATGCTTTGACTCACTTTAGGGGTACACCGGCAGAGGATCCACACTTGCATCTTCGGGAATTCTTTGATCTCTGCAAATTCCAGCACATCCAGGGCCTAGACCAAGAAGGAATACGGTTAATTCTATTTCCCTTTTCCTTAAAAGATAATTCTAATCTATGGTACAATTCTTTGCCTGCAGTTTCAATCCACACTTGGGAGGAGTTGGCTAGCAAATTCCTAAGGAAGTTCTTCCCAGCCCAAAAGACGAGGCAAACGAGGAAAGATATCCAATCCTTCCAACAAAGGGATGGAGATCTGTTCTTTGAGGTATGAGGACACTTCAACGAGCTACTACTCAAATGCCCACACCACAACCTACCTCAAGATGAGCTGGTACTATCATTTTATGAAGGTGTAAATGACATAAATAAAGGTATTACTGATTCTGGTTATGGAGGTGTGCTGATGGAGAAGAGCAGTGAAGAAGCCATGGAGCTGTTTGAGGCATTGAGTGAGCATACCCAAAAATTCTCCTCTAGAGGTAGACAAGGAGTCAAGAGCAAAGGTATATATGAGGTTACTCTGAATGGTGGACCCTCTGCCCAAAGAGCTGATTTGGAGAGGAAGCTAGATATGAGGCTAGATATGATTGTAAAAGCCATGTCTACTCAAAACATCTCTCATCAACCACAAGCTACACAAAGCCAGGTATGTGCTTATTGTTCTTAATTTGATCACACTACTGAGACCTGCCATTTGTATTCATCTACAGATCCCGAGCAAACAAACTATGTGGGACCGAACGGTGCATATGCAAATACATACAACCCTGGATGGCGAGACCACCCCAACCTCTCATGGAGCAACAATCAAAACACCTTGAACCTTCAAGAGCAACAAAGGAACTTCCATAAAGTAGCCCAACCAGTTCCAGAACCCAAGAAGGATGATCTAGAAAGTCTTGTAAAGCAATTAGCCACTCAACAATAGCAACTAATGACAACATTGATGACTTCATTAGATCAAAAAAAACAAACACATGAGCAAGCAATTCAAAGGTTAGAGGTACAAATGGGGCAATTTGCTAAGGAGCTAAGCGAAAGAAAGCAAGGTGAACTTCCTGCACAAACACTACCAAATCCAAGAGGACATCAGCAGCTGAAAGCCGTTACAACTCTCCGAAATGGTAAAATCATAGGAGTTAATGAGCCAGCTCAAGCATCCCAAGCTAAGCCATCCACATCCAAGGTAAGTGAAGTAGAGAAGTGGAATGCACCAACCTTCCCTTAAAGGTTAGTAACACCAAAGAAAGATAAATTGCTTGATATTTTTGAAACTTTGAGAAAAGTAGAAATTAACATTCCCTATTAGATGCAATTAAACAAATTCCTGCTTATGCTAAATTTTTAAAAGATTATTGCACTAATAAAAGAAAGTTTCAAGAACATGAACAGTGGCTCTAACTGAAGAGGTAAGTGCGGTATTGTTAAGAAAACTACCACCAAAACTAAAAGATCCGGGTAGTTTTACTATTCCCTGTAGGATAGGTGATCAGTTGTTTGAGCGAGCATTACTAGATTTAGGAGCAAGTGTCAATTTGCTACCATACACAGTAGTTGAAAAGCTAGCTTTGAGGGAGCTTCAACCAACCTCCATCACTTTGCAATTGGCAGATAGAAGCATCAAAAGACCTAGAGGTATACTTGAAGATGTCCTGGTCAAGGTAGGTGAGTTTATTTTGCCTGCTGACTTCATTGTATTAGATATGGAAGAATGCCCTATGCCATTACCCCACCCATTTCTTAGGAAGACGCCTTTATGAGAACTGCTGATACAATAATTAATGTGAAAAAGGGTATTTTAAGTATGACGGTAAATGGAGAAATAATAGAATTTAAGATATTTGATGCAATGAAATTACCTCAAGATGATAATGATGATGAATGTTTTAATGAATGTATGATGCAAAGTGCTGTCAAGCAAGTTTTTCAGGTCCATCACACTGATCCATTAGAGGCCGCCCTTACCCATAGCTTCAAAAGGTAGGATATTGAGCCTGCATCAGAAACTGCCCCTGATAACATCTTGGAAGCTATGCACCTCCCTAAAGTCTATCCTATGCATCCAAGACCGGGTGATAAGAAGAAATCACATTTGAATACACTGAAAGGATTGAGTCATGATGAATGTGCAACACCACCAAGAGCACTTGAGCCACATGAAGTGAACTTTAAGTACTCCCTGCCAAAAGACTAAAGTTGAGAGAATACCACGTCTGGCTGAAGATGTTAAACTTAGCGCTCATGGGAGGCACCCCAAAGCATATCATTTTTCTTAGTTTATTTCATTTTATTATTCATAGTTTATTTTTATATCTGTTTATTATTACTTGTTTTCCATTTTATGTTTGTTTCTCTTTCTTTTTCAAGGACAGCGTGAGTGCATCCAGTTGAAGTTTGGGGGCGTGCTACGAGCCATGCCAGCCAACAGTTTTCCATCTCCTAGGTCAGCTCCTTCCATGCTATTCACACATTGAGGACAATGTGAAATTTAAGCTTGGGGGTATGGGGACACATTCACACACTCACTATGTCCCACTTTTTTCTGTTTTGTTGTTATTTTCATAGATAAATGCATGTTTATTCTATCCAATAAATTTTTTGTGATCTAAACAGAACTTTATGATTTAACTTCATCAGCTAGCTTAACACTTTGAACATATAAGCCAATAATCAAGTTTTGAACCTAGATCACTGCCTTTTAGAGATTTAAGGATTCACAAGTTTGACCTAAACTATCACAAGCACATTAGCACATAACTGCGTGGGGTATGACATGTTATTTGGATGTGTATGTTTCTTTTTCTTAGCTGTGAACTAGATGACTTATTAGATTGACATTTTGGCATATAAAAATTGAAAAGATTGATTAGTGCTAAAAAAAAATAGATGCTCCTAATGATCAATAAAACTTGTTTTCTGCTGAGTAACTGGCCCTCTTGCCTCAGTAAGCATTGAGTGTCACGTCAAAAGGTGGAAAATCTTAAATGATCATTAAAAAGAACATTCCGCTGAGTAACTGGCCCTCTTGCCTCAGTAAGCATTGAGTGTCATGTCAAAAGGTGGAAAATTCTAAGTGGTAGCATTAAAACCAGTTAGTTAACTCGAGCTAGTAAGTCCTTAGGGGTGTCTTTACACCTAATGCCCTAAAACCGTCTGGTTTGGGAGTCACTGGCTAAATGTTCGTTACACGAGTCAACAAGAAAGCTTAAGGGAACTAACTTGGCAAAAATCTCACAAATAAAAGTCTATGCCATATTTGTTGACTCTAATAGGAAGTTTGGTGAATCTTGAGTCATCGAAATACTACACGTTTGAATTTCTTGGAAACCCAATCTTCTGTGTGCTAGTCACCACACACTAAAGTCAAACTTGTGATGTCTTAAAATACCTCATGAAAATGATTTACGTTCAAAACTCTTATGCATTGCAAAAATATGTTCATACTTGTTAAGCTTGCTCATGAATGCACATCATAGTTTTGTGTAAAATCTAAACTTTTGATTGACACCATGAACATTGGATTTATCTGTGTTTTTCGTTTAGTTTTTAATTTAGTATTGCTAAGGGACTAGCGATATTAAAGTTTGGGGGTGTGATAGGTGCTTAAATATTCATATATAAGCCCCCTTATTTACATTTGTTAGGTCCTTAATTACGTTAATTTTATCTCTTTTACTCCATTTGTGTGTTTTACATGTTTTTATAGGGTCTTGGAAAAAAAGAAGCAGTTTTGGCACTTAAAGGAAGAAGCCTGGAATCTCTGGAGTAGTCTATGGACAAACTGCAATCGATCGCAATATGCAATGCGATCGAGTGCACATTGCGATCGTGCGCGCAAAAGAGGGATCGAGCGCAGCACTGCGATCGAGCGCAAGATACATGCGATCGAGCGCACATGTACGGGCGTGAACAGTAAACTGCAGAACCCTATTTTGGAAATAAAAGAGTTTTGTTTTTAGGAAAGTTTTAGGAACTCATGGGCCTCTTAGGACTTCTCAAAGACCTATAAATACACTTGTAAAGCACACACAAAGAACCCAACAACTTAGAGAACACTTCTCTTAGCTTTTACTTGGAGTTGTAAGCTTTGGGAGAGAATTGACGCCTCTTCTCTCAGGTTTATTCTTCCCTTTATATATGATGTTTTTAGACAGCATGTGTAACTAACTTTCTTATAGGGCTCGATTGAAGCCCTAGTTATGCTTTCTCATATATTTATGCATTTATAAATCTTTGTCAATAGCCTTTATTATGTTGCTTAACTTGATTAATGCCTGTGCTTATTTAAGTTCCTCATATATATGTGTATGGCCAGCGTATGCATGTGGTATGGACCTGTTAGTTAGATTAATTTGGATGGCCCTGGTTCTAACATTACTAACAAGGGATATCTTATCTGGATACCCGGGTTAATCAACATGGGAAACCGAGAGTAGATACCATGCCCTAGGTCTCATGTGGTTGTCGATTTCCATAGTAATTATGTTTTCTTAAGGAGCAACTCAAGCATATACCATGTTGAATCCCTTAAGGAAGAAAAGAGTTAGAGTAGATACCATGCCTAACTCGTTGCTTAGGGAAATCAATAGCTTAAGGAGTAGATACCATGCCCTTAGGTTAGCAACCAGTAGGTATACATGATAAGGCTAGTGCACTGATACCTTATACAATTGGGAAAGTAGGACTAGTGGTGGATATCAAAGCCCTATGTCTTTATTATTATCAAATCACACACAACAGTTATTTTATTTCTTTTTACTTAAAGAAACTAATTCTAAAAACCAAACTTTACCAATCCCTATGGAGATGACCTTGCTTTCACACACTATACTACGCTGTTGACCTTGTGCACTTGCAAGTAAAACTAGTACGATTATTTACTTATTTATTTAGGTATATAAACGCACAACAAGGCTTTGGTTGCCAAAGGAGAACCGCAAGATGATGTGCTTGTTGTGTGCTCAAATGTGAGCAGGAGGCAAGGCAGCGAAAAGTGGATTCTGGATTCCGGGTGCACTTATCACATGTGCCCTCATAAGGAATGGTTCAAGAATTTCAAGGAGATCAATGATGGAAGGGTCTTCTTAGGGAATGACAATTCTTGCCAAGTGAGGGGGATTGGAGACATCCAATTGAGGATGTTTGATGGAGTCATAAGGCTGCTGCGAAATGTGAGGTATCTTCCAGATTTGAAGAGAAATTTGATCTCAGTGGGGCAACTAGATTCCATGGGGTATACATACAAAGTAAAGGGAGGAGAGATCAAGGTGGCCAAGGGATCTTTGGTAGTGATCAAGGCAGCAAGAAACGATGGACTCTATGAGATAATCGGAGAGACAAAAATCAATGATCAAGCAGCAAGCTTGATTGCTGAGATGGATAAGGCAGCCCTTTGGCACACTCACTTGGGACGTATGAGCGAAAAGGGCCTGCAAGTTCTTAGCAAGGATGGTCTACTTGGAGGAGACAAAGTAGAGAAACTGGATTTCTGTGAGAGTTGCATTCTTGGGAAGCAACACCGGGTCAGCTTCAACACCAGAGTGCCTAAGTCTGAGGGCATTCTTGACTACATTCATTCGAACCTTTGGGGACCAGCAAGAACACCAACATAGGGAGTTAACTTTTAATTTTTGTCTTTAATTGATGATTATTCAATAAGAGTGTGGGTTTATTTACTTAGAAATAAATCAGAGGCCTTGAATAAATTTGTTGTGTGGAAGAAGTTGCTGGAAACTAAAACGGGTAGGGTAGTTAAGGCTTGACGAACCGATAATGGCTTAGAATTTTGCAATAAGGATTTTGATAAATTATATGAATTAAATGGAATTCTAAGGCATAGAACAGTTGTAAAAACACCTCAGCAAAATGGAGTTGCTGAAAGGATGAATAGAACCCATATGGAAAAGGTTAGGTGCATGTTAATAGGATCCGGCTTACCAAAATATTTTTGTGGAGAAGCTGTGGCTACAGCTGCATACTTGGTAAATAGATCACCTCTAGAGCTTTAGAGCTCAAGACTTCCATGGAGATGTGGAATGGGAAACCCCTTGAATTAAGCAACCTTAGGACTTTTGGGTGTGCTGCATATGCACATCAAAAGGAGGATAAACTTAGCCCAAGATCTAGAAAATGTGCATTTCTAGGATATGGTGATGGGGTTAAGGAATATAGGTTGTGGTCCTTAAAAAAGAAAGGCATAAAACTCATTATAAGTAGGGATGTTATTTTTAATGAATTATTATTTCCCTACTTGGAGAAAACTAACCCTGCAGGGGCTAGTGAGCAAACCAGTCTGAAAGTTGTGGAGCATCGCATCAAGGAGAGTTTGGTTCAGGTAGAGCAAGAAAGACAAGAGGGTTCGGACCAGGTAGAGCCGTTGGATGAAGGCCTTGCTCAAGAAACTCAAGAAGAGGCTGAACAAGGAGAGGTTGATGCAGCAAGTCATAATGACTACTAGCTCACAAGGGACTGGGGAAGGAGGGTGGTTAGACCACCTTTGAGATATGGGTTTGCGGATGCTAATGTAGCAGATCCTTGGATAGAAGCAGATGTTAAAGCAAAAAATTACATGGAAGCCATGGAGTGTAAGGATTCGTCAAAGTGGCAGCTGGCTATGGAGGAAGAAATGGATTCTTTGATGAAGAACAACTCTTGGGAGTTGGTGCCCAAACCAGAAAAACAGAGAGTTGTGGATTATATAGATGGATCTACAAGTTCAAAGAAGGGAATACTCCAGGGGATGAAGTCTGGTATAAAGCTAAGCTGCTGGCGAAGGGGTTCATATAAAAAGAAGGCATAGATTTCACCGAAATCTTCTCACCGGTTGTGAAGTACAAGACGATACGGATAGTGTTAGCATTGGTGGTCCAATTTGATTGGGAAATCGAGCAAATAGATGTGAAGACAGCGTTCTTACATTGAGAGCTCGATGAGACCATTTTTGTGAGGTAACCCAAAGGCTATGAGGAAGGAAGGTAGGGAGAGTTGGTGTGCATATTGAAGAAATCTCTCTATGGCCTGAAGCAATCACCTCGGCAATGGAATAAGAGGTTTGATTCTTTTGTAATCAGCCTAGGTTTCATGAGGAGCTACTACGATTTGTGCTTGTACTATAAGGGGCAGAAGGTTGAGGAAGTGGTGATCATCCTCATCTATATTGATGACATGTTGTTGGTTGAGAGTAGCATGGAGAGGATAAGGAAATTGAAGGCTCAACTCAGTGAGAAGTTTGAGATGAAGGATCTTGGCCATGCACAAAAGATCCTTGGGATGTGTATAATCCAAGAAAAGGAGAGAAACTAGTTAAAGGTTTCTTGGGCAATGAGTGTTCTCAGCAGATTTGTGAGTAATCCCGGAAAGAAGCATTGGCTTGGGATGAAGTGGTTGCTGAGTATTTGAAGGCTCAATGGCAGCCGGAGGTAGCACTCATAAAAACCGGGGCAGAATGCATAGCGGCTACGGAAGCCATAAAGAAGGCTATGGGGTGCAAGGGTTGTTGGATGAGTGGATGGTCCTAAAAGAGCAGGTGATGGTGTCTTCGGATAGCCAAAGTGCATTGTGCTTGTGTAAGAATCAGGTGTTCCATAAGAGGACAAAGCATATGGATGTTCGGTATCATTTCATTCGGAAAAATGTTATGAAAGGATGCATCCATGTGGACAAGGTAGCCATGGAAGAAAATCCTGTGGATTTAGGTACTAAAGTCCTACCTCTAAGTAAGTTCAATCATTTCCTTGGACTACTTAGGATTGGAGTCAGTTAATTGATGACTCAAGATGAGTTTGGATCCTGAAGTTCTCTGCACAATGGTTCGGGTTTAAACACTTAGACAAAGGTAGAGATTGTTGGTATTTGTCTAAGGTTTAAAAATGGTTTAAACATGGTTCAAAGATGGTTAAAGTCTAAACCAAGGTTGGAAGATTAAATTTCAGCATGTTAATGGAGTGCACACATGTGTGTGCATCACTTTGGGTGTGTGTGCACACCCCTATTCAGCAAAGCAAAGGAGTGCGCACAGCTGTGTGAAGGGTAGCATCAGTGTGTGCTCACCATTCCTTGACCAGCGCTGCACCTCCTAGAAAGAAGGTAGTTTGATGGAGGGTAGTGCTGCACCACTCCTTCACCAGCGCCGCAGCACCAAATAAGTGGTGAAAATGGTGTTTTGCCTAGTGCCGCAGCATGCCCTGTTCAGTGCCGTAGCGCTAGGTACACTAAGGCACACATGGACAGCTTGTTTAAGCCTCTTCTTAGGTGCATGGATGGAAGGCTAAAATGTACAGCACCACTTAGGATTGATGGGGGGCCATGTTTAAGTGGTCATCAAGATCTAAGGGTGGAGATTGACTCTCAAGATTGGACAAGAAGTTGGTGCACTATATAAAGGGTCACCTAGCATCATTATCAACAAGAATAATAATTTTGTGACATAATTTGAGATCAATTATAAAGAGTGATAAGACACAATACAAGAGAGAATTGTGTGACAGTGCAAAGACACAAAACATAAGAGGAACTCATTGTAGAGAGGCTGGTTGTAAAGAAGAGAGAGTAGTATAGATAGAGAGCATTGTAATAGTTCTTATCATCCTCTTTCTTCTCTTCTTGGTTTCTTCAAGAATTTGAGGTTTCTTGAAGAGGGTTGTTATAATTATAAAGAACCATTGATTTAGTGCACAGAGTTAAGAGGAACTCACGGGGACGTAGGCCATTGCCGAACCTCGATAACAAATCGTTTGTCTTCTTTTCTTTTTTGCTTTCAGTTGCTATATTTCTTTCTACAAGTCATTCTAGACTTGGGTGTTTGGAAGATCACCACTTGGGCATCTTATCAAGGTGATTTCCAACATATACTATATTTCTTCAAGGAGTTGAGGGTGGTTGATCTCATGGTCACTAGTGTATGAGACACTAAAACAAGTTATGTAGGTACTTGTTAGAGAATAAGTACACTGAGCTGACTCGACTTATGTAATTTCTAATGGACATTTTACTACCTGTTAATAAGAGTTCTTAGGTCGCAGTTATACAAGTGATCCTTAGATTTGAAGTACCATGGTTACCTTGTGTATGGGTCATCAAGCTCAGATGCTACTTAAATGCTGTTATAATCATGGACCACATAAAAATAGTAATTGGGTATGACCACTTATGCATGGAGGTATGTGAGTATACAATAGATGATCCATCACTCTTAGTAAAAGAGAGAGAATGCTCTATGTGATATGACTAAGTCATATCTTGAAAATTTCTTGGCTAAGGTGGGGTGAAAATTCGAAACGAGTTTCTAATTTCACCATTTAAGTTTTGGACTTGAGATATACATGTGATTAAATAGTTAAGGTTTGACAATAGTTTCATACCTTAGGTTTGATTAGGGGAATAACATGATGGAATGATTGATTTGCAAGGTAACTAACAACGAAAAGGTTCATATTAGATTCATATTGTATGGGTAATCATGACAACTAGGTGCCAATCATGACTAGTAGAATCACTAAGAATTAATTGTAATTATTTCTTATTAAAAGAGAGAATCAATACGAATTTTAATTTGAATTAAATTAAAACGAGTTTTAATTAATTAGATGGGGTCCAATTGTATGTTAAAGTTGTGACCTACTACGAGCATAATATTAAACCTAAGGGGTCATACTCAATAGAGAAATTGCAAGAATAAGAAAACTAGAAGGCTAATAGAGAGATTTCTAAGAATTAAATTAAACCAGAGGTTTAATTACAATTCTAGAAATCTTTGAGCTTTTAGTAGAAAGGCTCTATATAAAGGGTTTCTATTTGATAAAAACCCTAAGCAAATTATTGAGTTCTAAGATCAGATCTTAATATCTCATTGTCTATAAGAAAAACCGAAAAACAAAAAAGCTTCTCCGTATTTTTGGCTAGACCTAGTTCCTTCTTTTTGTGGTGTTCGATATCAAGAAGAAGGATGTCCTCGTCTTAAAGGTTCAACCGAAATATACATCAATCAAACAAAACTTGTATGGAGATTAATCTTCTCATTCTAATAGATTCATAGATAGTTTTCTTGGTATTAAGTTTATCGGTATGAAAATTTTTAAATTTTTGATTCGTTTCTATACTAGTAGACTTACACTTCCAACAAGTTGAAGAGACAACTTCTCCTCAATGGATTATCCAAAAGGATGCTAAGGGAAGTGCCAATGACATAAGGCTATTATCAAATTATCACATCGAGGAGTCATCACTTAGTTTTAAGTACCCAAAAACCTATTGCCCATGGTCAATTGAGGGTTGAAATTCATGGGTCCGGAGATTGAGTATGCAATGGGAAGGTCACAAGTAAGTACCTCACCAACGCCTAAACTTTGAGGAGTCTAGTCTTTACTCTTGCATTTCAAATGGATTCTTTTTTTATGTTTATTAATGATCAATTAATTGTTTTTCTTTAATTTTAGTGATAAAGCAAGCATACAATGAATATGAAAGCATACACAATATACAATAAAATAATGACAAGATATATCATCCATCCATAGTTGTTAAAGTGCGATTAGATAAGAAATTGAAAAATAAAAAGTGCCAAACCATGGATTACATCTCCCAAATTGAAAGAGAACAATAATAAAAAGATAAAAAAAAAATCGCCTAAACACGACTTTACATCCCCAATAATTGAAAGAAAGCAATAAATAAATGAAAGTATATGGAAGATAAAAATCTCCTAACCGTGGCATTACATTCCCAACAATCGATGTGAATTTGCATGAAAGTAATAAAAATCAACCATCCATGAGTGCATAAAGGAACCCATTCATCAATAATCAAGGAAAGAATAAATATAATTCACCAGTGATCATTATATCAAATGAGGGACATCAACTAATCAGTCTCAACAAATCCACACTCTATATTATCCATAGCATGAAAATTTAGCATAAAATCCAACATAGGTGTAAGCGATCAAACATAAGAGGGTTGAAGACATATGTGCAAGGAAGCAAACATATTATCATCCAAACAACAAGCATAACTCAAGATTTGAGAGAAAAACATTAGTTAATCCACATTAATTTGAAGGTATGAAACACATGAACATGGTAAAGAGTTTTGAGCACATACAAGCAAACATGGCATCTCATAGAATCATGTAATCATTGACAATCAAGTAGTTGGTCACTTCAAATAAAGAGAAACATACAAATCATCTCAAGAAAATAACTTTATTAACTTAATTTAATCATTAAAGTTCACGTGGTGAGCAACCAAAGCACACAAATTCATGTGAGCATCATAGAGAAAACTTAAACTCAATATAGACAAATAAACATGCAAACATGAATGAAAAAGGAAAAATACAGAGACTTTAACATGTTTAAATCATCATATTAAACCTAGGAACAACATAATAATTATTTAAGAGTCAATCAAAGCAAAAAGAGTATGTGTGAGCACCTATCAAGCACAAACTTAGACTTGAATCAAAGGAAAATATCAAATGCATGATAAACCCTAGATCATATAATCATGGAGTTTATAAATGTCATGTGAGTCATATAAACATGTTAAAAGTCATGCAAATATGCAATCATATCAAAGGAAATAAAATGGAAACGAAGTAAATCAAAGCAGGGAAATTGGAGGATCTGACCACCACTTTGAAGTGGAAGAAGACCCCACCGCCACTTTGAAATGGCGTCTAAGGAGATTTGGCACACTAAATTTGTTCTAGTCTTGGGTTTTTTATTCCAACACTCAATTCAACAAGTTTTAAGTCAAAGAAACACTCAAATTATTTTAAACAATAACATATGGACACATTCATGAATAAGAGTTTAAACAAGAATTAAAACAATTAAAGAGAAAATTAAACCAATCTAAATGGCAAAAGAGCAAGATAATAACATCCAAGGAAGTTTAGTTGAGATTATACCTTGATTGTGTTTAAAACTCTTGTGAAGATCACCAAGTTTGCTCTTTAGATATTCCTTGAGCAGGTTTGAACGAAATCAATAAGTAAGAACTCTTATTATTTCTCAAAATTTGGTGGTTGTCTCTTTAGAACTTTTAATAAGGCATCATTCCTTTATGATTGATTAATGAACAAACCAAGCATTGTTCGTCGCTTACTGTCGTCAAATGATTGATAAAACACGAAAATAAGACCCCTCTTGAAGAAGGATCTCAGTTAAGTATTGAGTGGGGGTTGTGTTTTTGATGTTATATGAGTGTTTGGAGTCTATGTTTTGCGTTTTGGTGTAGGAGGAAGCAAAAATATGAAAATTAGGGTTTTAATCTCTCAATTATGAAAAATCTCTTCAAAGATCTCCAAAGCCTTCCTAGGGTTGAAAGTATATAGTTTAAGAGATCCTATTAGGGTTAGGAATAAGCTATGGCTGTCCGAGAGGGAGTACGCAAGTGTTTAATGAATTTTTAAATTTTATTTTAGCACTAATTAGAAAAAGAGTTGGATTCTGGATCTCGAATTGGAATGGCCTGTTCTCACTTATCCGGACGAGTTTGGATGCATGTTTGGACTTTTTGAAAATTCTAAAGAGTTTTCTTTCAATTTTAAGTGGTAAGACATGGAAAATCATCCCGAATTTTAAATGAGGCTCGTGTTGATACCTGCCCCTGCATTGAAATCTTCATATTAAAACTAACTAGTTTAAGTGGAAAACTAATTAAAAGTCTAATTCATTTCCTTTAGGGGAAATGAGGCATGATCAACAAAATATTTCGGATTGGAGTCACCATTAATCATTTTCTAAGGCTAACTGAATACCTTTAAAAGAAGGTGATTAACCTAGTACTAATCTCTTAGTTAACACTAAACTAATCACCTAGGTCTGTGTAACTAGATTGGGTTTAGTAAGTCGGTTGAGTACGAGGAAGCGAAACACCTACGAAAACCTTGTCAAAAGCCGGTATCACATTTATTTTTTGCCGTATCCTATTGCCTTGAAAACTATATTTCGTGCCTCTTGTTCATTTCAAAAGTGGAGGTGAGGCAACAAAATTAAGAAAGTGTATTTAAATGTCTATACTGGGTGACATTAAATCATCGCTTAAATTTGGTTTTTTTTTTTTTTTGCTTGTTTCTTTTCTTCCCATTTTCATGATTATTTGTTCATGTATGAATATATTATATATTAGATCCAAAAATGACCCAAGCCATAGGATTTTTGGATTAAACTCAATCAAAGAAGACGAAAATAAAAATTGTTTGAAATTTAAAGTAAACATAAATACGCAAATTAAAATTGGCATGGATTTAAATTGCTTAAAATTAAATTTCATAAACTAAATGGGCATGTAACTAAATTGCATGATAAAATTAAATTGGTTAAATAAAAATTGCCTAAATTAAAATTACATTAAAAAAGGAAAATGGTCCAAGCCACATACATGATCCAAAATTCTCCCCTTACAATAATCCTTAAGGCTCATGGGCCTAAATGAAACCAACAGTTCAGGTAGTTCAGCAACCAAAATAAATCCAAGACAAGAGGTTAGGCCCAAAAGAAAGTCCAGAAGTCCAATGAAAGCTTTTCCAGGCCCACTTCGAAATCATTTAAGTCCAATAGGATTCAAAATCAAAACCAAAATCAGTTAAGTCTAGAAGTGTTCAAGTTTATTTTTAGTGTTGAGCCGTGGTCCAGGCCCATTTACTGTACAAGTCCAGCAAGTCTTGGTCCATTTTGCAAACAGAAAAGAGAGTTTTTTTTTTTGTTGCAATTTGGGATCAAAACCAATGTTTTTAAAAAACTGTTTGGTTTCTCGAAACTAATTTCTTCATCTTTCATCAACTTCGACCCAAAAATTTATTTTTTGAAATCCAAATTTTCTAAAATCGAAAGTTCTTGGTGGAGATCTTCAGAAGCTACACTTTATCAATAGCTCTGAAGTTTATTACTTTCTTAACATATTATTTTATTTAAATTCAAAGAAAACAGATAGAAGGAGAAATAAAAGTAAAAAACAAGGTTCCAAAACTAGTTCCTTTTCCAAATTGACCAACACATTCATGGTTGCAATTGAGGACACAACAGAAACAAGCCTTAAGGCTTGGATTTGGGCTAGGTTTGACTGATTTAGGCTTGGGTTTAATCTTTTGAGCCTGGCTCAAATGTGGGGCTTTTAAGTGAATTTAATTTAAGGTTTTAATCTCCAATTTAAGTCAATTGCCCCCTAATTAACTTTTCTTCTCTCAAATTTTGTTATCTCGACTCCATTTTTATTATTTATTATTATTGGTATTTGTCTAAGGTTTGCACAGGTCCAACCATGGTTCAAAGATGGTTAAAGTCTAAATAAAAGTTGGAGGATTAAAGTTTAGCAAGTTAGAAGACTGCACACATGTGTGTGCAGTAATTTGGAGCAAGGAAAGCCATGCGCACTAGTGTGCGCACTTCTGCACACAATTAGGAAAGTGTGCGCACTGCTGTGTGGAGGGGCAGCATCAGTGTGCGCCTATGCGCCCTCCACCAGCGCCCTGGCACCCAGAATGATGTCTCCCTAACCAGCACCAGCACCTAGGTGCTCCCCACCAGCACCATGGCGTCTAGAAGGTGTGCAAAGATGCCCTGCCCAGCGCCATGGCGCCCCCTATTGAGCGCCTAGGCGCTAGGCACACCAAAGCACACATGGACAGTCTACTTTAGCCTTCTCTTAGGTGCATGAGTGCAAGGTTAAAATGCACAGTACCACTTGGGAAGTGATGGAGAGCTATGATTAAGTGCAGATCATGATCAAAGTGTGGAGATTGATTCACAAGAATGTCCAAGAAGTGGATGGCTATAAAAGAGGTTTCCTAGCCTCATTTTTCACAAGATTAGAAACACACAAGTTTGTGACATTGTGAGATCAATTATAAACACATAGAGAGAATTGTGTGAGAGACATAAACACAAGAGGGACTCTTTGTAGTGAGGCTGGTTGTAAAGAAGAGAGAGTAGTATAGAGGGAGAGCATTGTAATCTTCTTTCTTCTCTTCTTGGTTTCTTCAAGGACTTGAGCTTCTTGAGGGAATTGCTATAACTTGTAAGAACCATTTGATTAGTGCAGAGAGTTCGGAGGAACTCACGGGGACGTAGGCACATTGCCGAACCTCGATAACAAATTGCTTGTCTTCTTTCTTTCTTTGATTTTCTGTTCTTGTGTTCGATTGCTAAAATTCTTTCTACAAGTCATTTTAGACTTGGGTGTTTGGAAGATCACCACCTGGGCATCTTGTCAAGGTGATTTCCAACAATTATTTTCCTAAGATTTACTATATTATTTATTAAGAACTTAAATTTAAGAATATGATTCTTGAATTTTAAAGTAATTAATAAATAAATTCAAAATTAAACTCCTAAAATACTACAAAAATAATATAAATGAAATAATTAATAAAAATGGATAATAAACGGTCCAAATTAGATTTCTAAAGCTGCTCCACTTTGCCTACGTTCTTGTAAGAAAGGTAAGGAAAAAACTGAAAGACAACCAAATTTTGACAACAGTGATAATTGAAAAATGAAGAAAACACTTCCCTGCAAATTAGACGGACAATTACAATAAATCCTTTTTTGCGAAATCTTGAGATTCATTTTTGGACTGGGTGGAGTAGAAAAATATTCTTTCACTTATCAGGCGGTGAAGTGTGGGAAAATGGACCATTGCAGTACGATCCTTGGTTCACTTTGGGACTAATGGGAAAAGAGGAAGTGTTTCCTTGATGGATTACGATATTAAATCCTTCTCCAAAATCCTGACATCCTCTTTGAGACTAGGGGAAAAAGAGGAAACACTGCTTGGATGGAAGACAATATTGAATCTTTTCGTTGAAACTTCGGATTAGCTTCGAGGTTTGATAGAGCCAAGAAGCACTTCTAATTGATGAAGGGCAATAATTGAATCCTTTCGACAAGACTTCAAGTAAAATCTTCCCTTAGAACTGGGGGCAGGTAGAAGCACTTCGAGCTGAATAACAAAATGTCAAGCGCAAATAAACTTAGAGCTATTGGACATGAAAATAAAAACGTTAGAAAAGATTGCTAACCCCTGTGGTTAGATAACCTTGGCAAGGATCTCATGCAATATGAAAAATAAAAACTGCATCATGGTGGATCAAATGGTCCATCTAGTGACGGAAAAGAATAAAAGGTCATCGTGGTGGATCGTGTGGTCCATCAGCGATGGAAAAGAAGAAAATTGCACATGGTGGAATTGCATGGCCCATCCAGCGATTGGAAATAGAAAATACATCATGATGAATCACATGGTTTTTCAGCGACAAAAAAGGCATCGTGATGGATCATGTAGTCCACCTAGCGATGAAAAAAATTGAAATACATCTTGATGAATCACGTGGTTCATAAGCGATGGAAAATGGCAAATATACATCGTTGTGGATCGTATAATCCATCTAGTGATGGGAAATTGAAAATGCATCATGATGAATCACATGGTTTATCATTGACAAAAAAAAACAAAAAAAATATACATTATGGTGGATCACGTGGTCCATCTAATGACATCAAGAAGAGAATACATCATGATGAATCGCATGGTTCATCAGTGATGGAAACTCCGAAAGCATCGTGATGAATTGTGTGGTTCACCAATGATTGAAAGTCCAAAAAGTGTCGTGATGAATCACGTAGTTCATCAGTGATGGAAAAAGATGAATATAGATCGTGATGAATCGTGCAGATCACCAATGGAAAAAATTCCAAAATAAAAGTAGGATGGAAAATTCTGCATCGTAAAACCTAAAAGGTAAATAAAGAGTACCTTCCTGGAGATTGCATAATTACCAGGGATGAGGGGTTTTCCCCTGAGCTTGAAGCTTCTTTTAACTTCATCGTGAAATCTTGATTTGAGTCCTTTGAGATATCTCATTCCAGTTATCAAAAGGTTCCCTCTTAATTGCAATTCTCTAGAAGCTCAATTCCTCGAATTTGGTATCTCAAGCCATATTCTTGCAAAAGTTTGTTGAAGGATGTAGATGTATGCTTATTATCTAGGAATTACCTTTTACTATCAAGGTTTTGATGAAACTTTGAGTGACTTAGGAGGGTATTGTTGGTATTTGTCTAAGGTTTGCATAGGTCCAACCATGGCTCAAAGATGGTTAAAGTCTAAACCAAGGTTGGAGGATTAAATTTCAGCAAGTTAAAAGACTGCACACATGTGTGTGCATCAATTTAGAGCAAGATAAGGGCAGGCACACTGGTGTGCGCACTTCAGCACACAATCAGGAAAATGTACGCACAGCTGCAGCATCAGTGTGCACCTAGGCGCCCTCCACCAGTGCCCTGGCACCCAGAATGATGTCTCCCTGACCCACACCAGCACCTAGGCACTCCCCAACAGCACCATGGCATCCAGAAGGTGTGCAAAGGTGCCCTGCCCAGCACCATGGCACCCCCTGTTGAGTGCCTAGGCGCTAGGCACACCAAAGCACACATGGATAGCCTACTTTAGCCTTCTCTTAGGTGCGTGAGTGCAAGGTTAAAATACACATCACCACTTAGGATAGATAGAGGGCCAATATTAAGTGGTAATCAAGATCCAAGGGTAGATATTAACTTACAAGAATGACCAAGAAGTGTGTCGCTAAAAAAGGGGTTTCCTAGCCTCATATTTTGAAGACAACTCATATATACAACAACACAAGTTTGTGACATTGTGAGAGATCAATTGTAATACAAGAGAGAATTGTGTGAGAGCCATAAACACAAGAGGGACTCTTTGTAGTGAGGTTGGTTGTAAAGAAGAGAGAGTACTACAGAGAGAGAGCATTGTAATCTTCTTTCTTCTCTTATTGGTTTCTTTAAGAACTTGAGCTTCTTGAAGGGGATTGCTGTAACTTGTAAGAACCATTTGATTAGTGCAGAGAGTTCAGAGGAACTCACGGGGATGTAGGCACATTGCCGAACCTCGATGACAAATTTCTTGTCTTCTTTCGTTCTTTGATTTTCAGTTCTTGTGTTCGATTGCTGAAATTCTTTCTACAAGTCATTCTAGACTTGGGTGTTTGGAAGATCACCACCTGGGCATCTTGTCAAGGTGATTTCTAATAGTGGTATCAAAGCTTTGGACAGTGGCATCAGAGCTATTCAGCTGAGTATCAGAGCAAGAACAAGAAGGTGACGGAGCCAAGACTCCAAGAATCAAAGATCAACTTCTTGGGTGATTCAAGAATGGTGTAATGATCAAGATCTAATCGTGTTCTTGAAGGTTGATTCAAGAACGGTGTTAAGATCCATCTTCGATTGGTGTTCTTGAGGTTAAAGAAAGCATTTGTGGGTAGTGTATAAATCAGGGATCTTGTCCGCAAAAGATGGCTTCAAATTTCTATGTTGAGAAGTTTGATGGAAAGGGAGACTTTGCCCTTTGGAAGCGGAAGATCAATGTGGTTCTAATGCAACAGAAAGTGGACTTAGCTATTGGAGAAGATGATGCTTTTCCAGCAAGTGTCACGGAGGACCAGCAGACCAAGATGAAGAAGATGGCTTATAGCACCATTTTCTTGCACATGTCGGATAGTGTCACAAGGGAATGCGGAGACTTGGAAGATCCGACTGTCATATGGAAGAAACTAGATGAGTTGTTTCTTACCAAAACTCTCCCTAACAAGATTTATCTTCTTAAAAGAATCTTTGCTTTTAAAATGGATCCTAGTAAAGAGTTGCAAGATAATCTTGATGTCTTTAATAAGCTAGTTTAAGATTTGAATAGCTGTAGCATTATTTTTTTGGATGAATAATTGGCTGTTATCTTGTTAAATTCTCTTACTGATTGCTTTAATAATTTGATTAATACTATTAAATATGGAAGGGATACTTTGACAAAGGAGATTGTGATCAATGCTATAAGAGCACATGATTTCAAGGCCAAGATGAAGAAGACATCAAGTGGAGAAGGGTTGTTCATAAGAGGAAGGCCAGCAACTTAGAATGGCAGCAACAATGGCTACTACCAGGACAAAGGTAGAGGAGAAAGTCATGGGAGAGCACACTCTAAACTAAGGGTTGGAGGAAGAAGATACTTCTACTGCAACAAGGAGGGCCATTCAAGAAAGATTGCAAGAAGAGGATGTGGGATGAGAGGAGAAGCCATACCAACAATGGAGAGGCTTCGATTGCCATGGGAGAATAACAAGGTGATGATGTTCTTGTTGTGTACTCAGGGGTGAGCAAGGGGCAAGAAGTCAGTGGGAAATGGATTCTTGATTCCGGGTACACTTATCACATGTGCCCTCACAAGGAATGGTTTAAGAATTTCAAGGAGATCAATGATGGAAGGGTCTTCTTGGGGAATGACAATTCTTGCCAAGTGAGAGGGATTGGAGACATCCAATTGAAGATGTTTGATGGAGTTATAAGGCTGCCGAAAAAATGTGAGGTATGTTCCAAATTTGAAGAGAAATTTGATCTCATTAGGGCAGCTAGATTCCATGGGGTATACTTGCAAAGTAGAGGGAGGAAAGATCAATATGGCCAATGGATCTTTAGTAGTGATTAAAGCAGCAAGAAACGATGGACTCTATGAGATGATCGGAGAGACAGAAATCAATGATCAAGCAACAAGCTTGGTGTCTGAGATGGATAGGGCAGCCCTTTGGCACACTCGCTTGGGATATATGAACGAAGAGGGCCTGCAAGTTCTCAGCAAGGATGGCCTACTTAGTGGAGACAAAGTAGAGGAACTTGATTTCTGCGAGTGTTGTGTTCTTGAGGAGCAATACCGGAGTGCACAAGTCTAAGGGCATTTTTGACTACATTCATGTGGACCTTTGAGGACCAGCAAGGACAGCAACACAGTGAGGTAACATTTACTTTTTGCCTTTAATTGATGATTATTCAAGAAGAGTTTGGGTTTATTTGCTTAGAAATAAATCAGATACCTTGAATAAGTTAGTCGTGTGGAAAGAGCTGGTTGAGACTCAAATAGGTAGAGTAGTTAAGGGGATAAAACCCATAATGGCTTAGAAATTTTTAACCAAGAACTTGATCAATTCAGTAGGTTAAATGGCATTCTAAGACATTGGACGGTTGTGGAAACCCCTCAGCAAAGTGGAGTTGCTGAGTGGATGAATAAGACCCTTATGGAAAAGGTTAGGTGCATACTAATAAGATCCGGTTTACCAAAATATTTTTGGGGAGAAGCTGTGGCTACAGCTGCATACTTAATAAATAGATCACCCTCTAGAGCTTTAGAGCTCAAGACTCCCATAGAGATATGGAGTGGAAAACCCCCTGAATTAAACAACCTTAGGACTTTTGGGTGTGCTGCATATGCACATCAAAAGGAGGATAAACTTAGCCCTAGATATAGAAAATGTGTATTTCTAGGATATGGTGATGGGGTTAAGGGATATAGGTTGTGGTCCTTAGAAAAGAAGGGCATGAAACTAATTATAAGTACGGAAGTTATTTTTAATGAATTGTTATTTCCCTACTTGGAGAAAACTAACCCTGCAGGGGCTAGTGAGCAAACTAGTTTGGTTCTTGTGGAGCATAACATCAAGGAAGATTTGGTTCAGGTAAAGCAAAGGAGGCAAGAGGGTTCAGACCAAGTAGAGCCCATTGATGAATTCTAAGCTCAAGAAACTCAAGAAGAGGCTGAACAAGAAGAGGGTGATGAAGCAAGTCGGAATGACTACCAGCTCACAAGAGACCGGGAAGGAAGGCTGGTTAGACCACCTTCAAGATATGGGTTTGCGAATGCTATGGATGCAGCAGGTCCTTGGACAGACGAAGAGATTAGTGAACAAGAGACTTACACGGATGCCATGGAGTGTAAGGATTTGTCAAAGTGGTAGCTGGCTATGGAGGAAGAAATGGATTTTTTGAGGAAGAACAACTTCTGGGAATTGGTGAAAATTCCAAGAAAGTAGAAAGTTGTAGAATGTAAGTGCACTTACAAGATCAAAGAAGGGTACCCTCCAGGAGATGAAGTCCGGAACAAAGCCAAGATGGTGGTGAATGGGACAAAAAGAAGAGAAGACATAGGTTTCACAGAAACTTTCTCACCTGGACACAAGGTGGAGAAGATGGTGAGTATCCTTATCTATGTCGATGATTTGTTGTTGGTTCGGAACAGCAGGGAGAGGATGAAAAGGTTTACATCTCAACTTAGTGAGGAGTTCTAGAGGAAGGATTTCAGCCTTACACAAAAGATCCTTGGGATGTGTAGAATCCAAGAAAAGGAGAGAAACTGGTTGAGGGTTTCTTGGGCAATGGGTGTTCTCAGCAAATTTGTGAGTAATCCCGAAAAGAAGCATTGGCTTGGGATGAAGAGGTTGTTGAGGTATTTGAAGGCTCAGTGGTAGCCGATGGTAGCACTCATAACAACTGGGGCAGAATGCATAGCGGCTACGGAAGCCATAAAGGAGGCTATGTGGTGCAAAGGGTTGCTTGAAGAGTTGAAGGTACTGGAGGAGCAGGTTGTGGTATTTTTGGATAGTCAAAGTTCCTTGCACTTCACGTAAAAATCCAGTGTTCCATGAGAGGACAAAGCATATGGATGTTCGGTATCATTCCATTCGGGAAAATGTTACGAAAAGATGCATCTATGTGGACAAGGTTGCCACGGAAGAAAATCCTGCGGATTTGGGTACTAAAGTTCTACCTCTAAGTAAGTTCAATCATTGCCTTGGACTACTTAGGATTGGAGTTGGTTAATTGATGACTCAAGATCAGTTTGGATCCCGAAGCTTTCTGCACAATGGTTCAGGTTTAAACACTTAGACAAAGGTAGAGATTGTTGGTATTTGTCTAAGGTTTGCACAAGTCCAACCATGGTTCAAAGATGGTTAAAGTCTTAAACCAAGGTTGTAGAATTAAAGCTCAGCAAGTTAAAAGACTGCACACATGTGTGTGCATCAATTTGGAGCAAAATAAGGGCAGGCACACTGGTGTGCGCACTTCAGCACACAATCAGGAAAATGTGCTCACAGTTGCAGCATCAATGTGCACCTAGGCACCCTCCACCAGCGCCCTGGTGCCCAAAATGATGTCTCCCTGACCCGCACCAGCGCCTAGACGCTCCCCACTAGCACCATGGTGTCCAGAAGGTGTGCAAAGGTGCCCTGCCCAGCGCCATGGCGCCCCTTGTTGAGCGCCTAGGCGCTAGGCACACCAAAGCACACATGGACAGCCTGCTTTAGTCTTCTCTTAGGTGCGTGAGTGCAAGGTTAAAATGTATAGCACCACTTAGGATTGAAGGAGGGCCAAGATTAAGTGGTAATCAAGATCCAAGGGTGGAGATTAACTCACAAGAATGACCAAGAAGTGTGTGGCTATAAAAGGGGTTTCCTAGCCTCATATTTTGAAGACAACTCATATATACAACAACACAAGTTTGTGACATTGTGAGAGATCAATTGTAATACAAGAGAGAATTGTGTGAGAGACATAAACACAAGAGGGACTCTTTGTAGTGAGGCTGGTTGTAAAGAAGAGAGAGTAGTACAGAGAGAGAGCATTGTAATCTTCTTTCTTCTCTTCTTGGTTTCTTTGAGAACTTGAGCTTCTTGAAGGGGATTGCTGTAACTTGTAAGAACCATTTGATTAGTGTAGAGAGTTCGGAAGAACTCACGAGGACGTAGGCACATTGTCGAACCTCGATAACAAATTGTTTGTCTTCTTTCTTTCTTTAATTTTCTGTTCTTGTGTTCGATTGCTGAAATTCTTTCTACAAGTCATTCTAGACTTGGGTGTTTGGAAGATCACCACCTAGGTATCTTGTCAAAGTGATTTCCAACAGGTTTCTTTCAACCAGCTCATTCCTAACGGGTTTTATTGAATTCTCAAGCATGCGTCTTGCTTTTTGAATGTTACAACATTCCTTGGAAGTTGGTTGTTTGTCATTTTGGTATGACTTCTTGTTTGGCTTTTTGATTCCTGGGTATCTTCTTTAGTTTTTGTTTTGATGAGGAACCATCCTCCTTACTTGGCCTTGCAAAACTAGCAAGTGTATCGCTATGGAAGTGAGTAATTTATGTTATCAAAATATGGTGTTTCCTGAAGTTTTTTGGTGATCAAATATTTTTTATCGGATTTTTAGTTTTCTGGGTTAGTGGCATTGATCAAGTAAGTTATTATAGGGAAAAGATTTTTTTTTATTTACCCTAATTATGACCATTAATTCTCCATTCTATAACGACCTTTTTAAATGTTCCCTTTCTCAAACTTTATCTCCTGTAAACTTTAGCTGATAATCCTCTTAGTTAGGTAATGCCTTCTACAAAACAAGGCCTCCTTCCTTGATATCTCTTGGTCGAACTTTCTTGGTGTAAGCTCGATCCATTCTTCCTTGGTATAGTTAACCATGAATAAGGCTACCAGTCTCTTCTTTTCAATGAGATTTAATTGCTCATACCAGGATTAAATCCATTTAGCTTCTAACTGAATTTCCATTAAGACTCTAAAGGAGGGAATTTTTACTTCTATAGGAACCAGAACTTTCATTTTGTTAATTAATGAATATGAAGTTGCCCCAATGGATGTCCTGACTGATGTACGATAAGTATGCAATGCCAAAGGGAGCATTTTGTGCCAATCTATGTAAGTGATCACCATATTTTCCACAATTCTTATGATATTTTTATTAGCGGCCGCCACTACTCCATTCATCTTTGGACAAGGCTATATTGATAATATTCAAGGAATTATTTGTGATAATCCTTTCTGGGAGTCCATAACAACAAATGATTTCCTTATTCAAAAAGTGAACTACTACTCATTTGGTGACATTAACGTAAGACATAACTTCTACCCACTTGGTGAAGTAGTCTATAGCTACAAGGATAAATCTATGGCCATTTGATACTTTAGTTGTGATAAGTTCGATAACATCCATCCCCAACATGGAGAAAGGCCAAGGAGAAGTCATATTGTGCAACGGTACTATAGGTGCATTAATCTTATTACCGTAGATTTAACATTTGTGACATTTACAGACATACTCCACATAGTTTGCTTCCAATGTTTGCTAGAAGTAACTAGCTTGCTAAATTTTTCGGGCTAACATTAATCCGTTGGCGTGAGTCCCAAGCACTCCTTCATGTACCTATTGCATAATCACTTGAGCTTTTTTGGAATCCACACGTCGCAAGAGTTCAGAACAATGACTCATTTTGTATAAGGCATTTCCATTTATAAAGAAATTCATCACTAATCTCCAAATAGTCTTCTTATCAACTTCTGTGATCCTCAGAGGATATCCTCCAGTTTGGATGAATATTTTGATATCATAATACCAAGGAGATCCATCATTTTCTTCAAATAGAGTACAGTATATTGGACCCTCTTTAGTTGCAATCTTCAGCGATTATATCAAGTTAGCTTAAGATATTTGTATCATGGAAGCTAGTGTTGCCAATGCATCTGCAAATTGATTCCTTGACCTAGGTATGTACTTGAAACAAATGGAGCAAAAATTTTGTATCAGCTTTTCTAAATATTGATGGTAAAGGGTCAATTTAGGATCTCATGTCCTCAGTTCTCTCAAAGTTTGAAAAATGATTAGGGAGGAGTCACCAAAATCTTTCAGATCCTTGATATTTAATTCTAGAGCCACATGAAGACATACGATACATGCCTCATATTCAAAGATGTTGTTGGTGCAAAAGAACTTTAACTTGATGGAAACTAGGAACTGTAAACCTTTAGGTGATTGGAGGACTACCCCAATGCCATACCCTGATCTGTTTGCTACCCCGTTAAAGTACATTCTCTAATTAGAAGTTTCAGGCATCTCCTATTCTTCTTCAAATAAAACCATTATGTTTTTATCTTGGAAATCCATTAACATAAGCTTGTAATTTCCAATGGAGCATTCAGTAATTCATCAGCCACAACTTTTCCTTTCTCTGCCTTAGCAGTAGTGAAGATAATGTCAAACTTAGTCAACAACATCTGCCATCTCTCAATCTGACCTGTTAAGGAAATCTTTTCAAAGACATACTTTAAGGGATCCATTTTCGAAATAAGCCAAGTAGTGTGATAAAGTATGTACTGGCGTAGGTGATGAGCAATCCAGTCTAATGCACAACAAACTTTTTCCAGTTCAGAATTTTTGGACTCACACTCATTAAATTTTTTGCTCAGATAATATATGACTTGCTCCCTCCTCCTTGAGTTATCATGCTAACCAAGAATGCATCCCATGGATCCACTCAACACTATGAGGTACAAGATTAAGGGTCGTCCTAGCAGTAATGCGACCAACATAAAAGCTTTCTGTGGGTATTGCTTAAATTTGTCAAAATCCCTTTGACAATCTTCATCCCATTGGTTTGAGATATTCTTTCACAAGAGCTTGAAGATGGGTTTCCACATGACCGTTAACTAAGACATGAATTGAGCAATATAATTTAGTCTCCCCAACAAGCCTCTTACTTCAATTTGGGTGCATGGGGAGGGCATTTATTGAATAGACTTGATCTTAGTAGGGTCTATCTTAATTCCTCATTGATTTACCAAAAATCCTAACAGCTTGCCCAAGGTGACTCTGAACGTGAACTTTGCAGTATTTAGTTGGAGCTTGTATTTTCATAATCTCTAGAAAAAATTTCGAAGATTACCTACATAACTTTCCTTTACTGTGGACTTGGAGATCATATCATCCACATACACCTCTATCTACTTATGCATCATATCATGAAATAAGCTCACCATTTCCCTTTGATATGTGGTGTTGACATTCTTAAGTCTGAATTGCATGACATGATAACAAAATGTTTTCCATTCAGTGATGAAATTGGGGTTTTCTTTATCTTTCAAGGCTAAATTTATCTGATTATCTAGAAAACTCGTTCATAAAGGAGAACATGGCATTTCTAGCAATATTATCCACTAAGACATCAATTCCCAGTCATTTCTTCGGCCTCTAAAATATACCATCCTCACATGATAGTTTCTTGGACAATATATTCTAGTTAAGTTAGACCCACCATTTAAAAAAATGTAGGTGATTGAACCCATTAGTTTCTTGAGCCATCACATAATAATTTCTTGGACCCATTAGTTTTCTATCTCATTATATCATATATTTAATAGGGCATCATGAATCTCCCATAATGTAACTACCACATGTTTGTGGCAAAGCTTACTTAGAGCGTTAGATCCCATTTATCTGTACAATGGTGGAAGGCTAAGATAAGACATTCATAATGCTCTTCGTTATAACTTAATAGCAATTACTTTTGTGAGAGATTTTAATTGGTCTTTAGTCTCATCATTAATGGAACACGCATAGCATACATATCAAAACATCATATAACATAAAATAAAATATGACTCTAGGCGATAATGGACTTTTGTGCCTAATTTACTTAGGGCACTAAGTGAATCATTGGTCTTAATTTAGAGTTTTATAATATCTTTATAAATTCTCACATAATGGGCATTGAAATCTTCAAATGGGCCTCCATTGCTTCCTTACGCACTGGACCATCCTCCAGCTTTACATGAAAAATTTCTATCTACTCCTATCACACTATTTTAATTACATAATAAATAAGAAACCTTGATTCAAAATCAATGGGAGTTATAATAAGAGAGATAGAATTTTACAAATGGGGATAAAAGAGATGTTAGGTATGTAAACCCCATTTAAAATTACATATCCCAAAAATAAAAAATTAAATATTACAACTCATAAAATTGCAACCATACATTCAATCACATTGAATAATGACCAATCATATAGCTCAATTATTTGGTATTAAGTTCATAATCAGTCATCCTTGAACATACATGCAATCATATTTCGTATATAAATTTAAATGTAATTTATTCTAGTTATGGCTTTAACTCTAAGATTGCTTATCCTAATAAAATTAGGTTTTCAAAGATTTTTGTTAATCTTATTCCAAATAGGAATTAGATTTATTAGAGTTCTAATTCCAAATCAAACGTTAATCTATTAAAAACTTTGATTTTAAATTTAAAAACGATTAATTAATTAATTAATCAAATCAATTTAATTTAAAATATTGAGAATAAAAAACGGAATAATTTATTTTAATAAAAATTTGGGTTTTAGTTTCGAAGAAATTGAAACAATTTCAAAACCTTTTGAAAACTTTGAAAATCTGATTTTCACGTCTCGACAGTCGACTTTGCTTTTGGACAGTCGACTGTCTAAAGTCTATGTCCTAAAAATTATCAAGTCTTGATGGCATAGTCAATTTTCCCCTCGAGGCAGTCAATTGTCCAAAATTTATGTCCAATTTTATATCAGGTCTACGAGGGCACAATCGATTGTCCTTCCGATTTTTGTAGATTTTCATGGTTTTTCATGTGAATTTTCTTTTCAAATTTTTTTCTTTTGATTCAAAATCATATTTTGATTAATCAATTGTTTATAATCAATCTATATTTATTTAATTCGTTTGAAAAACAATCTACAACAATTTTATCACTATCATATGAAAATAAAATATTTAATAATATTGATTTAATTCATTGACCTAAGATTTCATAAACCATAATCTAACTTTTAGATTTATGAATATGCAATCGGCAAAATTTAAAGATCAAATCTTTTATAACCATAACAATAAACTACCATGATTGTTTCCTTGTTTTATTTTTCTGTATAAGCTTTATCATTTCTGCAGTTTACTTTTTCGCATTCTCTACTACTTGAAACATGAAGGTAAAGGTAAAAGGTGAGCGGTTCCTCCCACAGACGCACTACCCTCATTAAATTTTCTCCTTATTGAGTCTTCGTCTGGGTCTGTCCACCAAATAGGAACTAGAAGTCGGTAGCCAAACCATTATCATTAGTCAACGATACAGTGTGGAAGAAACCTAAGTTCGGGTCATAGTTCTCATGCTGGGTTCCCTTAGGATTTTATATCAAAAATTGTGTCAGCTAATGTATGGTGGCTTACTCGGATCGAGACCTCACAAGAAAAAAAAAAGATATAAGCCCTAGAATTTTGAAGGCTCATTGGAGGAATATTTTTTTATTTTCTGCCTTTTGTTAATATGTTTGTTGGATATTGATTCAGACCTTTCGATTTATAGTTACTTCTTAGTAAGGCAAGATAGGACCAAAGCGCACAATGAGGGTTTCTAAGACTGGTTCGTTTAGAGGGATCTTGACAAGAGCTCAAAGATGCGCTATGGCTGAAGAATTAGAACGTTCTCAGGATGTTGTGAACCCCAAACTTGTCTCTCTACGGAGGAAAGGATGGATCATTTGGAAGAAAGTCTCATACAATTATAGAAATATTGACAAATGGAAAATCAGTTGATAGCACAGTTCTGGTGCCTGCTATTATCCCTAGCTTCACACCATTAACCTTCTTCTCATTCCCTTCCGTGAAAGAAACTAAAATATCACCACCTACATCTTCGCCTATACCATGGTTCAAATTGGACCCACCGCTACCTCAAGCGAATCCGCACTACCACCCAGAGAGCCGCTTGTAGCTAAACCATTTACCTTTCATCCTTTGAACTTCAATATGGAGGTAGCTTTGGATCCAATGACAACTTGTGTTACCATACCTGATTCTCCACAAGTGAAATTATTTGGGATGGAAATGACAAAGTGAAAAACGGCATGGAAATTTTAGAAGAAAAGTTAAGGGTCTGACAAGGTTTCGACACATTCAAAGCTATTGGATTTGAGGATTTATGTCTATTCCAAAATGTGGTCATACCACCAAAGTTTAAGATTCTTGAATTTGAAAAATATGAAGGAAGTGGGTGCCCAAAAACTTATCTCATAATGTACTATTGAAGTATGGCTGCCTACGTTGGAAATGAAAAATTGTTCATCAATTACTTCCAAAGCAGTTTGTCAGGTGCATCACTAAAATTGTTCCATCAACAAAGCAAGATTCACATCCAAACTTGGAAGAACTTAGCCGATACATTCTTGAATCAGTATAACTATAATACGGAGATAGCTCCGGATCATTTTGAAATGCATAGAATGGAAAAGAAGACAATTGAGTCTTTCCATGAGTATGAACAAAGGTAGAGGGAAACAGCTTCGCAGGTTCAACCTCCGTTAATTAACAAGGAGCTTGTTACCACCTTTGTTAATACTTTTCGAGGGTCATAATTTACTAAACTGGTAAAGAGTGTTACTACCAATTTTTCTGATATGGTGACCATTCAAGAAAAAATTGAGGACGCCATGAAAACTGCAAAGTTAAGTGAACTCTCTTAAGGCGAATATAAAAGGAAGAAAGCCCAGTCACGAAAGAAGTAAGGTGGAATTCAAGCCATAATGACCCCAGATCCCTTTTCTACACCTCAACCACAACAAACACTAGATATCGCCCATCGGCACCGGCACAACCTTTCCAACTCCCAACAAACAATAACCCAAACACTTCCCAAGACACAGCCTCGAAATCATCCATACACACCCCAACCTCAATCACTCTGTCCAGATAACCCTGCTCCGCATCAAGATAACTTTCCTGATAAGATCTTTATTGAACCTTTGCCTAAGGATGTGACTTATCCAACCTTGTACAAGTCGCTGCTCGAGAAACAACTTATCGGACCAGTGCCACCTCCCCCAGTAAAAAATACAACCAACTTTGATCTCAATGCCTTTTTTGAATATCACATGGAGGTGTTGGGGCACTCTATAGAAAATTACATGTCCCTCAAGAATCAGGTACAATAGTTGAGAAACATTCGTTTACTTAACTTTGCACCTGCTGCGAATGGGAGTGTGATGTTTACTATGCAAGAAACATTTGCTCTTCTCCGGAA
The DNA here is from genome assembly GCA_023935145.1 of Bretschneidera sinensis. Classification (NCBI taxonomy): domain Eukaryota; kingdom Viridiplantae; phylum Streptophyta; class Magnoliopsida; order Brassicales; family Akaniaceae; genus Bretschneidera; species Bretschneidera sinensis. The sequence goes on from CM043700.1 coordinate 90,532,487, forward strand.
GTGTGGTCAAATTAAAGACTATTCCGGTTTAGGCTGCATTACCAATTGGATATGTGGAAAAACCCACTTCTTGTCTCTTTCACTGTATAAGCAAATGACATGGTCTTAAGCATTGCTATGAGTTCAAAAAAGAAGTGCGACGTTTTTTACGTGAAGGGATCCTTAGGCTAAGTTCACGTCCTAGTGAGAATGATGTTTCAATGATGATAGGAAATAAAGAGCTTTTCCATTATTAGCTCAATGGGTTGTATTAAATACCAACAGCCTATACTCAGCAGAGGGTTTAATTATTCCAGTAACAAGCCTTTTCCTTATAGCAGTCTCCTTTTTCCTGTTATGGAAACTAATGAATCTGTTGGCTTACCCCATGTGACTAGGATCACCATTGAGACACTTGCTCCTTTCACTTATGCAAGTGACAAAGCAGTGCCTTGGGACTATGATGTTAAAGTTATCACTCCGAATCCAACCTCTGCGAAGTTCATTTCAAACATTGTAGGAGTCGGACGGATGACTATAAGTGGAATGTGCTACACTCTAGAGGAATTAGAAGGAAAAAAGGAAAAGAAAAGAGAAAGAAATACCTGAAGAGGCGATTGTAGTAGAAAATCAAGATACCGAGGTGTCGAAGAAGAAAAAGATGACTAAGGAAGAAGCTAGACAATTCCCGAGTTGTTTCAAACATAGTGACTACATTTTGGTAGAGTAGCAAGAAAGGATGCCTTCCAAAATATCCATGATGTCCGTGTTATTATCTTAAAATAAAAACTATTGAAATGCCCTTCTAAAAGTACTCAATCCCATGTTCCTAAGGATGTAACCATGGAGGGTTTCCAAGACCTAGAAGGGGATATCCTGGCAACCAACTATGTTACTTTCATAGATGAAGAAATGATCGAAGAAGGAATTGGGCATGTAAAATCTTTGTATGTCATTGTTCAATGCAAAGAGATGGTAGTTGCAACAGTACTAATTGAAAATGGGTCAGCCCTAAATGTGTGCTCAAAGAAAACCCTGGATTAGCTTCCTATAAACCAATCACACATGAAAAGGAACAACATGACAATCCGGGCATTTGATGGCACTAGAAAGGAGTCTCTAGGAGATATAGAACTAATCGAAATTTTCCCTTGTGTTTTTAATCTGACTTTCCAAGTGATGGACATTATACCAGCTGAACTTTACTCTTAGGAAGACCATGGATCCATATGGCTGGGGCAGTTTTGTCAACACTTTACCAAAAATTGAAATTCATTGTGGGACAAAGTTTAATCATCGTTCATGGGGAAGAGGATTTCCATATCCATAATGCTCTTGCAATTTCTTATATTAGTGTGGAGGATGATTTGATGGAATCTTCCTTTCAATGCTTGGACCTTGTCTCCATGTTATATATAGGGGAAGGTAATCGCATTTCAAAGCTCATATTACTCGGTGAACCTCGATCAATGGTTGAGTATGCGATATTTCAAAATTATAGGCCAAATTAGGATTTGAGAGCATCTGCACAAGGGATAACTGAACCTTTGGAACTGCCCAAGAATGACGAAGGGTTTGGCCTGGGATACAAGCCCACCCGTCGGGATCGCATAAACATGATTCAACCGAGGAAAGAAAAAAGACAAACAAGATTGGAAGGCTTGAATATCAAGGACCAAAATTGGTGTTCCTTCACATATGTCACACCTTTCTATGTCCGGCTTTTGTGATTCAATCGGGATTATAAGGAATCAAACAAAAAGTGAAGCTGAGGATTCAGTTGTGTGATAATATTTGCGAACCGAACAAATTCGCAATAAATGGTAAAGTTTTAATAAAAAAAGAACGAATTAATTATGCTATTGAGTATTGAAATTTATCAAATTACTTATTATTTGAAAATAAAACCGAAATTTTAAAGATTTTACCACTTAAATTAAACTAAAGTGCTAGGTAAAAATAAATTAAAAGAAAATAGAATAAAACTTAAAGTTATAGAGATAATAAAAATAAATCTAGAGCTTTTGATTTCACCTAGCTAAAACCACACAATTTATTATTCTTTGTTATAAAATTCTAAATTTTTTCAAGTTAACGAAAAATAAATTCTTTAATTATTCAATGTTTTCTCTCGAATAACATTATAAATATCTTCACCTAATAATTCATCATATCCCTATGTAAATTAAATTATTTGAAGATTCATTAAGTTCTTTGCATTTTTCTTAATCTAAAATCACACTAATTGCGGTAAAGTATCTCTATCTTTCGTTAAACTAATGGTGTTTAATCCTAAAAGCTTATACACAAATTACCTCTCGGTTTCATTATGATTCAATAAATCGAACAATAATTGACTAGAAAATTATAAGCAATAAGATCAAGGATAAACACTCAACTAAAAAAAACTTTGAAATAAAATAACTTAGAATTTAAATTATGTGTTCAAAACTAGACTACATCAAAGCCCTAGAAAAATAAAATTAGTCCATAACAAATTTGAAATCAACCATGTTCTTATTAGAATGCATCAAAAGAAAACTAAAGAGAAGAAAATAAAACTCTTTTGCTTGAAATAAGTTGATGAAGCATTCAAGATTGTTGAAGATCTCTTATCATTGAGACTTAGCAGCAGCATTCATTATTTTGTCTCTTTTTTAATGTCTAGGAAAAATCTGAAGTGACTCCAATAAGAGAGCATCTGACCATATATATCGGCAAACTCCTAGAAAAGAAAAAGAAAGTAAAATGATACTACTCCTTCTAAGAAAATGAAAGACACTGAAATGTTAAATACTTCTACTACTAGGAAAACTTGAAATAAGAAGCAACTAAAATGAAATATAACACAAAATAGGAAAAAGTGCGGCACAAGCAATTGATGTTGTGCGTGCATGCAATTTGGCATGGTGCGGGCTAGATGTTGGATCAATGTGAAGGTTCTGTGCGCACCATCTTAGGCTTGTGCGCATTCTCAAATTTGGTTCCTAAGCTGGTCCTAGTCCTAAACATAGTGGGTGCACAACCTGATTCATGATATGTTGAAGGCCTTTATTTGGATCTGACACTGTTAGGTATGTTGGGTCTTGAATATTGCAAAAGGAATCTGTTTGACTTGGTCATGCCATATGGTTATCAAGTTATTCATATCAAGCTTGGGAATGCTATCCTCTCTACAAAGTTTGGTGATCAGCATTTGACCGTGTGCACATTGTTCAGTTTTGTAAAGGCCTTGATGATTACCGCATCTCTCTATCTATCCATTCATCTCTCATGTAAACTTGGTTCATGTGCTTTCTCAACTCGGTTTTTTAGGAATCAGTCTTCTTTTTCAATAATCCTTCTCATTCCTTCAAACACAAGCAAATCAAATCAAATCAAATCAAAAGAAATAAAGGAAAACTAACAATTTTAATAAGTGAAAGAGTAATAAGAATCATGTACAAATTACACTTATCATTTAGTGTTATCGTTCGTTGAGATTCTAGGCGTCTACACTATTGACGATGTTAGTAGTATGCCCTACAAGCCAATGATATTTGATGTTGGGAGATATTATTTGTAAAAAAATCTTATTCAAATTGTTATCATAATTAATAGCAAGTTTATATATTATGAATATTTGTTTAATTATATTGTCATGATTAAGTCCATTAAGTAAGAGCAATGGAGATAAGATTATGATGAGATCATAATTTTGACACCTAGTCTTCTCGAAAGATTTTCTCTTAAATGTTTCTGGTCGTAGGATACTAATTGGACGTTAATACTCAGGATAAACCGATACATACTATGTTTGCTCAATAGGCAAGGTAATTGATCTCAATGTCACTTATGTGGTAGACACTAAAGCAAGTATGTGGGTGCTCATTGGAGAATGAGTTCACTGAACTTGACTCGATTTAAGAACACCTAATGGAGTTTTAATTGCTTGCCAATAGGTACTTCTTATGTTACAGTTATGCATGTGATCCTTAGACCTGAGGCACCATGGTTATCTTGTATGTAACTTATTATACTTTGATGCTATTTAACACGGTTCTATTCATAGATCATTAATTGGTAGTAATTGGGTATAATTAGTTTAATATGAAGGTATGTAAGTGTACAATAAGGGATATATCATTCCTTGATAAAAGGAGAGAATGTCCTATGTGATCTACTAAAATACAATTCGGGAAGTTCCTTAGCCAAGACAAGGTGAGAATTAGAAAGAAGTTTCTAATTTCACCATAAGAATTATATTCTTGATATCTAGACACATAGAATTAATGCTATGGGTTTGATAGTAATTTCATACCCTAAATAGCTTAATTGAGACATTGCACGATAGAATGATTGAATTGCATGGTAACTAATAATAGAAAGGTTCAAGGTTTCACAATCAATCACATTGTCTAGGTAGTCATAATATATTGCTAGGTGTCACTCATGATTGTAGAAGTCCTCAAAATTAATTTAATTAATTCTTATAAAAATATAGAATTAAAAGAAGTTTTGATTCAAAATAAATTAGAAGGAGTTCTAATTAATTGAAAAGGATTCCAATTGCAATTACATAAAAGTTATGGCCTACAACTAGATTAGTTTGAACCTAAGGGGTCACACACTAAAAGGGCAATATGTAATTAAGAAATAACTACAAGAGATTAGTTTACAATTAATAGTTGGTTGCACTTAACCCTAACACTATAAATAGTTTATGAGTGTGCAGATTTTTTGCTAGGACATAATCTACACCAAGTTTCTTCTAGGGTTTTAGTTCTTCTACAAAAGAGAAAGCTAATTGAAAGAGAAATAGTAATTTGGGATTTAGCCTTTGTTGACTATCTTTAGAGATCACATAGTTTTTGTGATTATTGTGAATTCAAGAATGCGAGAATTTGGATTCGAGCGTGGTGAATTCGATAATAGCAACTTCAAGGAATCAAGAACACGACAAATCAATTGTAATGATTATGAACCTTGAATATTCTTGTTCAATAAATGTTCAATGTAAATCATAAGGTGATTAGGGTTTATAGGAATCAATGAAAAATTTAAAATTTTGGTTGTGTTTTTCTATATTGATTTCCTTTAAGTGGTATCAGAGTCATCTTTATGATTTATATAGAGAAAACATGTTAGTAATATGTACAAGAAAATCCAAAGTAAAAAGCACGAGGCACAAAAATATATAAGGCAATAAAATAAGAATTCAAACGAAATTTATTGATTTAACCTCCTAAAATCCTCAATGGACTCGTCAAGCTGTTGATACCCACCCCTGTGCAAAAATCTTCAAATTAAAATTAACTAGTTAAGTGAAAAACTATTTAATCAAATTAAGTTCAATTTATTTCCTTTAGGGGAAGTGAGGTGTTATCAACAAAATATCCATATTGGAGTCGCCATCAATCATTTTCTGTAGTTGATTGAAAACTTTCAAAAGAAGGTGATTAATCTAGTGCTTACCCCTAATTTAACACTAGACTAGTCACTAGGTCTGTGTAACCAAATTGGGTTCAGGAATTCGGTTGAGTATGGGGAAGCAAAGCACCCCCCCCCCCCCCCCCCCCCCCCGAAACCCCTGTCAAAAATCGGTACCATATTGCCTTTAAAACTAAGTTTCATGCCTCTTGTTCAATTCCAAAGTTGATGTGGGCTAACAAAATTAAGCAAATAGATTTAAATGTCTCTAATGGGTTGACATTAAATCACTACTTAAATATATTTATTTTTGATTTTTTTTGCTTGTTTATTTTCTTCCCATTTTCACGATTATTTATTCATTTTCGAATATATTATAGATTGGATCCAAAGGGGACCTAAGCCATAGGGTTCTTAGATTGAACTTGTTACAGATTGGGTTTAAGGTTTAATACAATTAGGGAATAGAGGGAGAAGAGAGATGTAGAGTAGAGAGAGAAGGTGGCTGTGAGAAAGAGAGATATATAATATTAGAGGCAAGAAGCTTACTAACCCATAATATATAGAGAACATAATATGAAGGAATTACAAAAATACTCTTATAATCTAACACTACTCTTACAAGTTGGAGCATACTTGATGCGATGAAATTGACACTAGCAAGTACACTAATCGTTCAAGTAATAAAATGATGAGTGAATATCGTTCCCAACGAGGACAGAACAAATACTACAAAAATTATGGCTCAACTCTTACCGTTATTTGAGCAAACGAATAATTGTAGGGGAAAAATTTTCTAACAATTAACTAAGAAAATAAAACAAATGACAACAATAAATAGAGGAAGACTTTCAGACTTTGGAATGAAGACTCTTATGAACTAACGTGCTAAGGACTCGACTTCACCTAAACCATAATTGACAAGAGTCTCGAATGGACAAGTTTCATTTAATATGTTTTCCAAGATGGTAGAATCCCCAATAAATTGGTTATCCATATTCCAGGTCTAACCACGATCTCAAGAATCATTAACTTCGAATATCCGTATTCCAGGTCTATTCTAGATTAATTCAAATTAAGAAGCATTAAGTGTTTTTGGATTCCTTTCAGTTAAATCTTCCTATTCGGTTACGATTTAAGCGGACCACATAAACTTCCTAGAATCCCTATTCGGTTACTCTTATTCCAATCATGGCATGTTTTACCCTGGCCATTGCATAAATAACAATCCAATATCAAATTTATTAGTTCAACCATTCATAACAGCATGGCTTCTCTATTCGACACATCACCATGCCCAACGAAGGAATCAAAATAATAAAAAGCATTAAGAACAATAAAACACACTCTTTGAAAAACACATTAAATTCCACTTGTCCAAACAACAACTCAAGATAAAGGTTTAGGATCCATCTATCCTTAACACAAAAATATCTACTCCATAATCATGTTCAAACAACCCATGTTCATATTATAAAACATCAACATAGATAGAATAGAAGAATACAAAACCGGAGAAGAAGGACTAAAAGCTTGATGTGTAGCCTCCTGGAGTGTCTCCAAGCCTCCTTTCGTGTCTCCTCTCCTCCAAATTCTGTTTTTCTTCTTCTCTCTACCGCTCCCCCTTCTTGTAGAGCTAGGGTTTTAATTTATAGATTCAAAATTCATGGGTTGGCGCTGCAGCTCCAAGATCTCAGCGCTGCAGCGCCAAGACACACTACAAACCCTAATTCTGGCGCTGCAGCTCCAGCTTTCTGGCGCTGCAGACCCAACTTTCTGTCCAATTCCTTCTTTGTGTCAGCTACCAGCGCTGTAGTGCCAACATCCTAGCATTGCAGCCTTGAGTTTCTATCCTCTCTGTGCATTTTGGTCTTCCAGTGCTCTCCGACGCTCTAGCAAGTGTCTGCACAATAAATTTCCATGACATAGCATTGATAAATCACTTAAAACAACTTATTAGTAAAATAAGATACACAAAACTCAAATTGCTAAAAACACATGCAACATAATTCTAATGCTTAAGAACAATACAAAAAACATGCCTAAAAGCAGTATAATAACATGATTTATTCAGAGTTATCACACCCCCAAACTTACGTTTTTGCTAGTCCTCGAGCAAACTAGAACAAAATTCTATACACACACATCCTAAGAGTGCGAGATGGTTTGATTAAATTTGATATAACATGCCTCAAAGATTGCATAAAAATTATAACGCACGAAAAACTTTCCAAATGCTGCCAATGTCTAGAATTTCAAATTTATTGCTAGCCTTATCTTACATCAAATTCTTCAAACGTGTGTGTGTGCAACACCTTTATAAACTTGATCGTCTCACCACTCTGATTGGTTTATGCAAGCAAGTAGGATAATGCCAATCTTTCAAAGTCCATAAGTTTGCTTTTCACACCACTCTCCACTAATGTAGGCCATGACAATACCCGAGATCACCAGGACTTTATTCAGCTTATAACTTTGGCTAAGGTTAAGGTATGGTAAAAGATTGATTTGAGGTTCACATCTCCTTAAGCACATCAACCAATAAAAATTTTATTTCGAACTTTCCCTCAGTTATCATGGAATACTTCCAATACTTTTGCTCTTGTCACATCTTCTTCTTCTCTTTTTTTTTTTTGTATGCTTGTACTATAGTAGCACTAGTCTTTGTTTCCGTGTGCATTACTGAAACTATAGCATAGCATGTACATGATGATCAACCACAACTTTGTCGGCTGCCTGTGATAGGCAGAATACAACTTTATCAAATAGTTCGTGTGGTAAACCATTTCAACTTCGATCTTTCCCTTGGTCACTCTCAATGGGAAATATGTAATACATATCATAGCCAAGTGAAAACCACTTTCTCTTGCTCAATCCTCTGTCACCACTTAAGAGAATAGTCCCTTTATTAATCAATGCGCTTCTAGGTGAAAGGTGAAAATATATATATATATATATATATATATATATATATATATATATATATATATTTTGAACGGGAAATAAGTTATATGATTGAGTGACAAAACAACATGTATCCAAGCTCAAAAGGGGAAAACTAAGGATAATCACATATCAAGGGTTGGCTAAAATGGCTCAAACTTTCCAAACATGGCCTGGATCCTTTCTTTGGTACTGTACTACCTAGAATTTCTCCTCGAGTGGTCTTTAAACAAGTTCTAGAGTCTAAGAGATCACAAGACTACACTGCTCACATAAACGCTCTCCGAAACAGCAAGACAACAAAGTGCTTAGGTGTAAGTGCTCATTGAGTTCAAAGAGTTCGATGTAAAATAAATCCAACAACAAATTCAAGCACACAGACAAACGCAAAAAAATTCCAAATTTTCAATGGCTATAATCAAGTCAAATCTATTTCTCATCATCGGCAAAATCAAAATCAAACACAAACAACAGAAAGCACTCAGATAAAACAAATAAAAAAAATAACTAAAAACATGAGTAGTGCATAACACTCAGATAAAGTTTCCACCCCCAAACTTAAATGATACATTGTCCGCAATGTATAGCATTTGAATTATAAAGTAAGAGAAGAGAACTCCCCTGATTAGTCGGAGGCCGAATCAATCGTCTTTGTCAATGTCCTCATCCTTCGGAGCACTGCTATGACCGAGATATGGTGGTAGTTGAGGTAGCTGTTGTGTGTCGATGCCTAAATGAGTGGCAAAAATCCTCATCATCTGTTCATTGGTTTGAAAACAACCTGCAACGTAGGATGCCTACTGCTGACTCCATTTCCGAAGCTCGTGAAGCTCCGTCTCAACAACTGTTAGACGATCAGAAAGTGATATATTCTGTTGTTGGCGTGTTGGAGGAGGTTGTGAGGAAGAGGCGCCTGGGCTTGGTGCTTCTTCTATATTCGTGATCCAATAGATAGTCCTGAGGTCCAACGGATGCATTGGTTGTTTGATTTGCTCCCCTGCCGTCCAGGTAACACCACACGATCCACAAAGTGTTGTTATCAAAGATGGAAAATACAACCCTACACTAATCGAATTTGCGCTGTATAGAATGTTGTTCTGGATAATGCGTCCCACATCAATACTCATTCCTTGGTAGATGGCGAATAGAAGGATTGCTCTATCTCTTGTGACATCACTTAAATGAGTTGTCGGTAGCAAACGAGCGCCTATAAAGTAATGCCAAGCTTTTGCTGTCCTATCCATTGCACTTGATGGAAAGGAAGTCCGCTCATCACCGGACAATTTCCATTGTGTCTCAACTTTGCAAAGAACCCAGAGTACTTCGTCAAGGTCAGGCGCGTTGGCATTAGCACTGTACTCATCCATTGGGATGGTGGGGGTGTTGAGCAATTTTTTGATTGTGCCTCTGTCGAATGCCACTAATTTCCCTCTAACCTTTGCCTTCAGATTTGTGTGCTCTGCGGCATTTGCATAAAATTCATGCATAACTGGAATAATTGCAGCTTCTGGTGTTGCACAGAATTATTCCCATTTACGAGCAGTGATGATCCTATGAATGAGGGGGAAGTGTCCCTTGGTGATATTAAATTCTCGTTCAGGAATTAAGACTTTCTTGAGTTGAGAACGCTCAAACCTCTGTTCTGCTTCCTTTGAGACGCTCTGAATTGTAACTGGTGGAGCTAGGTCTCGCGCGTTTGAGAGGAGCCATTTAATCAAGACTTTTGTGTTTTAAATAATTACACTCCAAACAGCAGAAAGTAACCAAGAGCAACACCCACTTTCACACACATATTCCCAAATAAAAATTGCAGTAGAAATTTCAATCCAAGTTGGGCAATAACTTCAATCAATTGAGTCTTGAATAACCCAGCATAATAGATTGCAAATTCAAATCATTAACATTAGAAATTTTTCAGCTACAGTACCCTTCTCTCCCAACGCACAGTCCCATGAAAATTTTTCAGTATAAACTGGTGAACATGCAACTTATCCATTCATCATTTCCTCAATTTTTCATCAACTCACCATGTATTATCATCTACCCATAAAAAACTCAAGTGATTGCACTTAAAAATATGAAGTTTGAGGGTCTCAAAGAGGAGAAATCTTACTTGATTAAAAAACCACAATAGCACCCAAAATCACTTGAGAAGATTGATTCTCCTGGAGAATGGAAGTAATCCATGGTTGAAATTGCAGAAAAACTCTTGCTTGTGTGTTTCTATGGGAAGGAGAAGTGACATTTTTGTGTTTTGGAGAGGGAAAGCAGCTGGAATTCTAATATTTGGACTGCCCTAACTGTTGGAGAGCTGGGCATTTAATCACCTTTGTGCGATCTGGCGCTGCAGCTCCAATTTTCTGGCGCTGCAGCGCTGAATTGCTGTGCTGGAATTTTTTTGTGTTGAACGATCAGGTCCTGGCACTGCAGCGCTGAGTTTGTGAGGCTACAGTGCCAGATTTCTGGGCTGATGGCGTGAAATTGAAGGCCTTGGCGCTGCAGCTCCAATTTTCTGGCGCTGCAGCGCTGAATTTCTGTCCCGGCTCCACGTAGAGCTAAAAAGTACATCACAAATACTCGTCGTAAGGCTATAAAAATTGAAATAACAATTAAATTAAGAAAAAACAAAAATTTAGACACCCCAAATAATTTCAAAAAGCACGGAAAAAAATTAAAAAAGTAAGACCCAAAATGGTAGTTCTAATTTGTAGTCTTTAGCTTGACTTTCCGATTTATGGTTCTTGGAGAATGGTGGTGGACGATTGAGGATCAAACGTCCCCATAATGTAGTGCTTCAATCTGTGCCCATTAACCTTGAACGTCTCCTTATTTTTCTCATGTTGAACCTCGACGGCACCAAAAGTTGAGACACTTATCACGGTATACGGTCCAGTCCATTGAGATTTCAGTTTTCTCGGAAATAGACGAAGTCAGCTATTGTACAAAAGAACTTGTTGTCCTAGAACAAATTCTTTCCTCGAGATGTGTCGATCATGCCATTTTTTTGTTTTCTCCTTGTACAGCCTTGCATTCTCATATGCTCCTAGTCGAAGTTCTTCCAATTCATCAACCTGCAACAAACGCTTTTGTCCTGTACGGGTTATATCAAAATTCAAGAATTTGGTAGCCCAGTATGCGTTATGCTCGAGTTCGACAGGAAGGTGGCATGCTTTACCAATGACCAGCCTATATGGTGACATTCCTATGGGTGTTTTGAAGGCCGTTCTATATGCCCACAAGGCATCATCTAATTTAAGTGACCAATCTTTCCTAAAAGCATTCACAGTTTTTTCTAAAATTCGTTTCACCTCTCGATTTGAAACTTTTACCTGACCACTTGTTTGTGCATGGTATGAGGTGCCGAGTTTGTGAGTTACTCCATATTTTTTTAACAAGGTTCTAAATTGACGATTGTCAAAGTGTTTACCTCGATCACTAATTATTGTTCTAGGAGTTCCAAACCAGGTAAAAATGTTTTTCTTTAGAAATTGGAGAACTACCTTGGCATCATTAGTGCGGGTTGCTATGGCTTCTACCCATTTAGACACATAATCTACAGCAACTAGAACATATTGGTTTGAAAAAAATGCAGGATAGGGCCCCATGAAATCAATACCTCAAACATCAAATATTTCGCAAGCAAGAATATTGTTTAAAGGCATTTCATTTCGTTTAAAGATGTTACCAATTCGTTGACACCTATCACATGATGTGACGTAAGCCTGAGCATCCTTAAACAAGGTCGGCCAATAGAAACTTGATTGCAATACCTTTGCTGCTGTTCGGTTTGCACTAAAATGTCCCCCAGCTTCTCTCTCATGGTAGTGATACAGTATATTGTTAAACTCATGCTCTGGCACACATCTGCAAATTACCTGGTCTGCACATAATTTGTAGAGATACGGATCCTCCCAAAAATAATGCTTCACGTCGGATAGGAATTTCTTTCTTTGTTGATAAGTGAAGTGCCCTGGGATCCAGTTTCCTACAAGGTAATTGGCGAAATCAGCAAACCACAGTGTCTCAGACACCAATAAAACAGAATCAATTGAAGAAATAGAAAATATTTTCTCATCCGGAAATTCTTCATTGATGCTGGTCTTAGTCTCTTTCGATTTTTCAAGCCTTGATAAGTGGTCTGCCACTTGATTGTCAGTCCCCTTCTTATCTTTGATTTCTAAATCAAATTCTTAAAGAAGGAGAATCCACCTCAGCAATCTTGGTTTTGCATCCTTTTTCGCCAAAAGATACTTTAAAGCTACATGATCAGTATAAACAGTAACTTTTGATCCAATAAGATAGGATCAAAACTTATCAAATGCAAATACAACAGCTAAAAGTTCTTTCTCGGTGGTAGCATAATTCAGTTGGGGTCCGGTAAGAGTGCAGCTCGTATAATAAATTGTCCTGAAGACCTTATCTATCCTTTGACCAAGCACTGCTCCAACTGTGGTGTCACTGGCATCACACATTAATTCAAACGGAAGGCTCCAATCTGGTGTGACAACAGGGGCGGTCACAAATTTATCCTTTAATGTAACAAATGCCTGCAAACAATCATCAGAGAAGTTAAACTTCACATCCTTTACAAGAAGATTAGAAAGAGGTTTAGAGATTTTTGAAAAATCCTTAATGAATCTCCTGTAAAATCCTGCATGCCCCAGGAAACTTCTGATGGCTTTGACTGAAGTGGGGGGTGGTAGTTTTTCGATCACATCCACCTTAGCTTTGTCAACTTCAATACCCCTTGATGAATTTTGTGCCCTAACACTATCCCTTCTTGGACCATGAAATGACATTTCTCCTAATTTAGTACTAGGTTTGTATCTTCGCATCGTTGCAAAACTAAAGAGAGATTATGAAGGCAATCATCAAAGGTTAGACCAAATAGTGTAAAATCATCCATGAAGATCTCTAAAAAAAATTCAGTCATATCAGAAAAAATTGCCAACATGCAACGTTGAAAAGTTGTTGGTGCGTTACAAAGCCCGAAGGCATCCTCCTATATGCAAACGTGCCATAAGGACAAGTAAATGTAGTCTTTTCTTGATCCTCTGGTGCTATGGGGATTTGATTATATCCCGAGTATCCATTTAGCAGATAGTAGAACTTGTGACCTGCCAATCTTTCCAACATTTGGTCAATAAAAGGTAAAGGAAAATGATCTTTTCTAGTGGCGTCATTTAATTTTCTATAGTCTATACAAACCCACCAACCTGTCACAGTTCTGGTGGGTATCAATTCATTGTTATTATTTTTCACAATAGTGATCCCACCTTTCTTTGGTATTACTTGTACCGGGCTGGTCCAACCACTATCAGAAATTGGATAAATAATACCTGTGTCAAGCAGCTTGACTACTTCTTTCTTAACAACTTCCTGCATTGCTGGATTTAAGCGTCGTTGTGGCTGAACCGTAGGCTTGAAGTTCTCCTCCATGAGAATTTTGTGAGTGCAAATGGAAGGGCTGATTCCCTTGATATCCGCTATTGTCCATCCCAAAGCCTTTTTGTGCCTTCTCAAGACTTCTAATAAGTGTGCTTCCATTTTACCTGTCAATGAAGAGGATATTATAACTGGGAAAATATTATTTTCTAAACAAACATATTTCAAATGATCAGGTAAAGTTTTTAATTCAAGGGTTATTATTGGTTCTTCTGGCACTTCTTTTCCCAATTCAGCTTCCAAATTCCTTGCTTCTTCTTGGATGACAAGTTCTTTAGTGGTGATAGTTCCAAATTCCATGATGCATCTTTCCAACATATCATCATTTAATGTCTTCTCCTGAAACTCTTCAATGAGGTCATCAACAACATCAGCATGAAAACAAGAAGAAGTAGATACGCCAGACGGATATTTCATGATTTTATACATATCAAAAACTACTTGTTCATCATTAACTCTCAAAATTAATTTCCCTTGTTATACATCAATCATGGCTCTCCCTGTAGCAAAGAATGGATGTCCGAGTATAAGAGGTACCTCCCGATCCTCTTCCATGTCAAGAACAATGAAGTCTACAGGGAATATAAATTTATCAACTTTTACCAGTACATTTTCTATGATTCCCCGTGGTCTCTTAATGGATCGATCAGCTAATTGCGATGACACTGTTGTTGCTTTGACTTCTCCTAATCCAAGTTTCCTAAAAATTGAAAGAGGCATAAGATTAATACTAGCACCAAGGTCACATAAAGCTTTATCAAAAAATGAATTTCCCAAAGTGCACGGTATAGTAAAACTCCCTGGATCTTTCAATTTTGGAGGTAGCTTGTTTTGCAGTATAGCACTGCACTCTTCATTCAACATTACCGTTCCATGTTCCTCTAGCTTCCGTTTGTTAGATAAATTTTCCTTCAAAAATTTAGTGTAGCTAGGCATTTGTGCTAATGCCTCTGCAAATGGTATGTTAATATGCAACTTCTTGAAAATCTCTAAAAATTTTGAGAATTGTTTATCTAATTTCTCTTTTTGGAATTTCTGAGGATAGGGAAGAGGTGGCATATATTTAGTTTCAGAGTTAGAGTCAATCAAACCTTTACCAGTAGACTTCTTTGCTGAAACCCATTTTTCCTCTTGTTCAGTTTCTTCTTTCTCGCCAACTTGCTGAGTAATTTCCTTAGGTTGTGGCTCTTCAAATTGTGTGTCGCTCCTTAGTGTTATGGCCTTGACATCCTCCTTAGGATTCTTTTCTGTGTTGCTCGGGAGGGAACCTTGTGCACGTCTAGAAATTATGTTTGCTAGTTGACCAATTTGAACTTCCAGATTTTTTATGGATGCTTCTTGATTTTGGAATCTTGTTTCTGCTGTACTTCAAAATTTGGCCATCATATCCTCCAAGTTGGACTTCTTTTCTTGAGGAGTGTATTCAGGATGAGGTTGCTTTGCATTGCTTTGATTCCACGAGAAATTTGGATGATTCCTCCATCCCGGATTATATGTGTTGTTGTATAGATTGTTCTGCCTGTGAAAATTTGAAACAAAATTAGCTTGTTCAGCAGATGAATTACATGCAAACTGATTACCTTGACAGCTACTGCTGTGATGGCCACTACAAACACACAATTCACATATTGAATGTGAGTGGAGATTAAATCCATCAATCTTCTTGTTGAGAGTCTCCAGTTGTGCTGCTAGAGTTGTAACAGCATCTACATTGTGCAATCCTGAGGCTCTGTTGATAGGTAACCTTTCAATTGGCCATTGATAAGAGTTGGTAGCCATTTCTTCTAGTAATTCAATGGCTTCTTCTGGAGTTTTTCTCATGATAGTGCCACCTGCAGCTACATCAATCATGTTTTGGGTTGTATTAGTTAAACCGTTATAAAAAGTTTGTACCTACATCCAAGTGGGCAACTCGTGATGAGGACATCTTCTCAACAGGTCTTTAAAGCGCTCCCATGCCTCATAGAGTGACTCTCGATTAACCTGCAAAAACATAGTAATTTCATTACGTAACTTTGCAGTTTTTGCAGGAGGGAAGTACTTCCCTAAAAACTTATGTGCCAATTCTGCCCATGTTGTTATGGATCCAGCAGGCAAAGAAGTCAACCAGCTTTTTGCTTTATCCCTCAATGAGAATAAGAAAAGCCTTAAGCGAATTGCATCCTCCAATACTCCGTTATGCTTGAAAGTGTC
This sequence comes from Bretschneidera sinensis, assembly GCA_023935145.1. Classification (NCBI taxonomy): domain Eukaryota; kingdom Viridiplantae; phylum Streptophyta; class Magnoliopsida; order Brassicales; family Akaniaceae; genus Bretschneidera; species Bretschneidera sinensis. The sequence goes on from CM043700.1 coordinate 90,548,456, forward strand.
ACAAATTTCTAGGAAATTAGTCAAGTGAACATTTGGATCTTCTTGCGATAGGCCCCCAAATTGTACTGAATGTTGAATCATCTAAATGATGGCGGGCTTAATTTCAAAATTGTTCGCTTGTATAGGTGGTCGTCGAATGCTAGATTCAACACCATCCATCTTTGGCATGGCATAATCCCACAGTGCACGTTGCACCTCTGCATTGTTTCCTTCTGCCATTGTGTTAACTGTTACTGGTGCTGCTCTTCTCAAAGCGTGAAAAGTTCACTCAATCTCTGGATTAGGTTCTGTAAGTATTCTCCCACTAGTGCATGTCATGTACTAGAATTGAAAGCCCTGCAAAATAGACTTAAAAACCAAATTAAAAAAAAAACTCTCAAATTAACAAGTTGAATCACAATAAAAGTAATAGTTTATTTCAGTCCCCGGCAACGGCGCCAAAAACTTGATGCGATGAAATTGACACTAGCAAGTGCACTAATCATTCAAGTAATAAAATGATGAGTGAATATCGTTCCCAACGATGACTGAACAAATACTACAAAAATTATGGCTCAATTCTTACCGTTATTTGAGCAAACGAATAATTGTAGGGGAAAAATTTTCTAATAATTAACTAAGAAAATAAAACAAATGACAACAATAAATAGAGGAAGACTTTCAGACTTTGGAATGAAGACTCTTATGAACTAACGTGCTAAGGACTCGACTTCACCTAAACCATAATTGACAAGAGTCTCGAATGGACAAGTTTCGTTTAATATGTTTTCCAAGATGGTAGAATCCCCAATAAATTGGTTATCCATATTCCAGGTCTAACCACAATCTCAAGAATCATTAACTTCGAATATCTATATTCCAGGTCTATTCTAGATTAATTCAAATTAAGAAGCATTAAGTGTTTTTGGATTCCTTTCAGTTAAATCTCCCTATTCGGTTATGATTTAAGCGGACCACATAAACTTCCTAGAATCCCTATTCGGTTACTCCTATTTCATTCATGGCATGTTTTACCATGGTCTTTGCATAAATAACAATCCAATATCATATTTATTAGTTCAACCATTCATAACAGCATGGCTTCTCTATTCGACACATCACCATGCCTAACGAAGGAATTAAAATAATAAAAAGCATTAAGAACAATAAAACACACTCTTTGAAAAACACATTAAATTCCACTTGTCCAAACAACAACTCAAGATAAAGGTTTAGGATCCATCTATCCTTAACACAAAAATATCTACTCCATAATCATGTTCAAACAACCCATGTTCATATTATAAAACATCAACATAGATAGAATAGAAGAATACAAAACCGGAGAAGAATGATTAAAAGCTTGATGCGTAGCCTCCCGGAGTGTCTCCAAGCCTCCTTTCGTGTCTCCTCTCCTCCAAATTCTGTTTTTCTTCTTCTCTCTACCGCTCCCCCTTCTTGTTCAGCTAAGGTTTTAATTTATAGATTCAAAATTCGCAGGCTGGCGCTGCAGCGCCAAGACACACAACAAACCCTAATTCTGGCGCTGCAGCTCCAGCTTTCTGGCGCTGCAGCTCCAGCTTTCTAGCGCTGCAGCGCCAACTTTCTGTCCAATTCCTTCTTTGTGTCAGCTACCAGCGCTACAGCGCCAAGATGGTGCTGCAGCCTTGGGTTTCTGTCCTCTCTATGCATTTTGGTCTTCCAGTGCTCTCCAATGCTCTAGCAAGTGTCTGAACAATAAATTTCCATGACTTAGCATTGATAAATCACTTAAAACAACTTATTAGTAAAATAAGATACACAAAACTCAAATTGCTAAAAACACATGCAACATAATTCTAATGCTTAAGAACAATACCAAAAACGTGCCTAAAAGCAGTATAATAACATGATTTATTCAGAGTTATCAATAGTCCAACTTGTTACAAATAAACCCATATCCTAACAAACAGGCCTGATGCAAACTGGTTACTAACCCTAAGGTTAGTAGTCATATATATAGAGAACTTAATATTATGAAATTATATCAATACTCTAAACCCTAACACTCTGTTGGAAATCACCTTGACAAGATGCCCAGGTGGTGATCTTCCAAACACCCAATCTAGAATGACTTGTAGAAATAATTTCAGCAATCGAACATAAGAACAGAAAATCAAAGAAAGAAAGAAAACAAGCAATTTGTTATCGAGGTTCGGCAATGTGCCTACGTCCCCGTGAGTTCCTCCGAACTCTCTGCACTATCTTAAATGGTTCTTACAAGTTACAGCAATCCCTTTCAAGAAGCTCAAGTTCTTGAAGAAACCAAGAAGAGAACGAGAAAGTGATAGACCTATTACAATGCTTTCTATCAATTCTCTACTAACCTCTCTTCTTTTACAACCAGCCTCACTACAAAGAGTCCCTCTTGTGTTTTGTGTCTTTGAACTCTCACACAATTCTCTTTTGTATTACATTTGATCTCACACAATGTCACAACAATGATTCTTCTCTCTTATGAAAAATGAGGCTAGGGAACCCCTTTTATAGCCATCCACTTCTTGGACATTCTTGTGAATCAATCTTCACCCTTTGATCAGGATCTCCTTTTAATCTTAGCCCTTCATCATTCTCCAAGTGGTGCTGTGCATTTTGGTCTTACGCACACACACTTTGGAGAGTCCTAAGTCATTCTGCCCATGTGTGCCTTGGTGTGCCTGGCGCATTGGTGCTCAATAGGGCACGCCTTGGCGCTGGGGCAGAGTGAGCTTATGAAGTCTCTGGGCGGCGATGCGCTGGCTGTTGGGTGCCTAGGCATTGGTGCGCACCTAATGTGCAACATGCTGGAGGGAGCGGCGCTGGCTTCTGGGTGCCTAGGCGCTGGTGTTGTCCTGGAGCACACCATTCTGGAGGGCGCGGTGCTGGTTCTGAGTGGTATGGTGCTGACCCAGACCTGGCACACTTCTTGCTATGCACACACTTTCTTAGCTTGTGTGCAGAAGTGCACACACTAGTGCGCATGGCCTTCCCTTGCTCCAAATTGATTCACACACATGTGTGCAGTCTTTTAACTTGCTGAACTTTAATCCTCCAACTTTTGTTTAGACTTTAATCATCTTTGAACCATGGTTGGACCTGTGCAAACCTTAGACAAATACCAACAATTTCTACCTTTGTCTAAGTGTTTAAACCTAAACCATTGTGCAGAAAGCTTCGGAATCCAAACTCATCTTGAGTCATTAATCAACTGAATCCATTCCTAAGAAGTCCAAGGAAATGATTGGACCTTCTTAGAGGTAGAACCTTGGTGCCTAAATCTGCAGGACTTTCCTCCGTGGTCTTTTTGTCAACATGAATGCATCCTTTCATACCATTTTTCGGAATGTAATGATACCGAACATCCATATGCTTCGTCCCCTCATGGAACACCGGATTCCTCCACAAGTACCACGCACTTTGGCTATCCAAAGATACCACCACCTGCTCTTTTAGGACCTCCTACTCATCCAACAACCCTTTGCACCCTATAGCTTCTTTATGGCTTCTATAGCTGCTATGCATTCTACCCCGGTTGTTATGAGTGCTACCACCGGCTGCCACTGAGCCTCCAAATACCTCAACAACCTCTTTATCCCAAGCCAATGCTCTTTTCCAGGATTACTCATAAATTTGCTGAGAACACCCATTTCCCAAGAAACCCTCAACTGGTTTCTCTCCTTTTCTTAGATTCTACACATCCCAAGGATCTTTTGTGTAAGGCTGAGATCCTTCCTCTCGAACTCTTCACTAAGTTGAGATGTAAACCTTTCCATCCTCTCTCTGCTGTTCCGAACCAACAGCACATCATCGACATAGATGAGGATACTCACCATCTTCTCCACCTTGTGTCCAAGTGAGAAAGTTTCTGTGAAACCTTTGTCTTCTCTTCTTGTGAACCCATTCGCCACCATCCTAGCTTTGTTTCGAACTTCATCTTCTAGAGGGTACCCTTCTTTGATCTTGTAAGTACACTTACATTCTACAACTTTCTGCTTTCTTGGAATTTTCACCAATTCCTAGAAGTTGTTATTCCTCAAAGAATTCATTTCTTCCTCCGTAGCTAGCTTCCACTTTGACGAATCCTTACACTCCATGGCATCTGTGTAAGTCTCTTGTTCACTCATCTCTCCTTCTGTGCAAGGAGCTACTGCATCCACAGCATCCGCAAACCCATATCTTGAAGGTGGTCCGACCAGCCTTCGTTCCCGGTCTCTTGTGAGCTGGTAGTCATTCCGACTTGCTGCATCAACCTCTTCTTGTTCAGCCTCTTCTTGAGTTTCTTGAGCTTGGCCTTCATCCAAGGGCTCTACCTGGTCCGAACCCTCTTGCCTCCTCTGCTCTACCTGAATCAAGTTCTTCTTGATGTGATGCTCCATAACTTTCGGTTTGGTTTGCTCACTAGCCCTTGTAGGGTTAGTTTCTTCCAAATAGGGAAATAACAATTCATTAAAAATAACATCCCTACTTATGATCAGTTTCATGCCCTTCTTTTCTAAGGACCACAACCTATATCCTTTAACCCCATCACCATATACTAGAAATACACATTTTCTATATCTAGGGTCAAGTTTATGCTCCTTTTGATGTACATATGTTGCACACCCAAAAGTCCTTAGGTTGTTTAATTCAGAGGGTTTTCCACTCCACATCTCCATAGGAGTCTTGAGCTCTAAAGCTCTAGAGGGTGATCTATTTACCAAGTATGCAGCTGTAGCCAAAGCTTCTCCCCAAAAATATTTTGGTAAACCGGATCCCATTAGCATGCACCTAACCTTTTCTATAAGGGTCTTATTCATCCTCTCAGCAACTCCACTTTGCTGAGGGGTTTCCACAACCGTCTTATGTCTTAGAATGTCATTTAACCTACATAATTGATCAAGTTCTTGGTTAAAAATTTCTAAGCCATTATCGGTTCTTATCCCCTTAACTACTCTACCCATTTGAGTCTCAACCAGCCCTTTCCACACCACTAACTTATTCAAGGCATTTGGTTTATTTCTAACCAAATAAACCCACACTTTTCTTGAATAATCATCAATTAAAGACAGAAAGTAAATGTTACCTCCCTGTGTTGGTGTCCTTGCTGGTCCCCAGAGGTCCGCATGAATGTAGTCAAGAATGCCCTTAGTCTTATGCACTCCGGTGTTGAAGCTGACCCGATGTTACTTCTCAAGAACACAACACTCACAAAAATCAAGTTCCTCTGCTTTGTCTCCACCAAGTAGGCCATCCTTGCTGAGAACTTGCAGGCCCTCTTCGCTCATATGTCCCAAACGAGTGTGTCAAAGGGCTGTCTCATCCATCTCAGCCATCAAGCTTGTTGTTTGATCCTTGATTTCTATGTCTCTGATCATCTCATAGAGTCCATCTTTCATTGCTGCTTTGATCACTACCAAAGATCCGTTGGCTACCTTGATCTTTTCTCCCTCTATCTTGCATGTGTACCCCATGGAATCCAACTGCCCCAGTGAGACCAAATTCCTCCTTAAATCCGGGAGATACCTCACATTAGCAGCCTTGTCATTCCATCAAACATCCTCACCTGGATGTCTCCCATGCCTCTCACTTGGTAAGAATTATCATTCCCCAAGAAAACCCTTTAATCATTGGTTTCTTTGAAATTCTTGAACCAACTCCGGTGAGGGCACATGTGATGAGTGCACCCGGAATCCAAGATCTATTTCCCGCTACCTTCTTGCCCGCTCACACCTGAGCACACAACAAGAACATCATCATCTTGCTATTCTGTTTTGGCAACCGAAGCCTCTCTATTCTTGGTATGGCTTCTTCCTCTATCCCTTGTCATCTTCTTGCAATCTTTCTTGACATGACCCTCCTTATGGCAGTAGTAGTAGCTCTTCCCTCCAAATCTTAGTTTGGAATGCATTCTCCCATGGCTCTCTCCTCTACCTCTGTCCCGGTAGTAGCCATGCATGCTGCTGTGCACTCTCCCATGGCTCTTTCCTCTACCTCTATCCTGGTAGTAGCCATGTATGCTACTGTGAACTCTCTCATGGCTCTCTCCTCTATCTCTGTCCCGGTAGTATCCATACATGCTGCTGTGCACTCTCTCATGGCTCTCTCCTCTACCTCTGTCCTGGTAGTAGCCATGCATGCTGTTGTGCACTCTCCAATGGCTCTCTCCTCTACCTTTGTCCCGGTAGTAGCCATAGTTGTTGCCATACCGAGTTGTTGGCCTTCTTTTAAAGAATAGTCCTTTACCACTTGATGCACTCCTTATCTTGGCATCAAGATTATCTTGCAACTCTTTCTTAGGATCAAATTTAAAAGCAAAGATTCATTTATGAAGATACCTTTTATCTGGGAGAGTCTTGGCAAGAAACAACTCATCTAGTTTCTTCCATATTGCAGCTGGATCTTCTAAGTCTCCGCACTTCCTTGTGATATTATCCGACAAGTGCAAGAAGATGGTGCTGTAAGCCATCTTCTTCATCTCATTCTACTAGTCCTTCATGCTACTTGCTGGAAAAGCATCATCTTCTCCAAGAGCCAAGTCCATTTTCTATTGCACAAGAACCTCCTTGATCTTCCGCTTCCACAGGGAAAATTCTCCCTTTCCATCAAACTTCTCAATACCGAAATTTGAACCCATCTTTGAGAACAAGATCCCTGATTTATGCACTTCCCACAAATGCTTTCTTCAACCTTAAGAACGCAGATCGAAGATGGATCTTAACACCGTTCTTGAATCTACTTCAAGAACACGATCAGATCTTGATCTTTACACCATTCTTGAATTACCCTCAAGAACACAATTAGATATTGATCTTAACTTCGTCCTTGATTCACCTCAAGAACACGATCAAATACAGATCTTAACTCCGTTCTTGAATCACCCAAGAAGTTGATCTTTGATTCTTGGAGTCTTGGCTCCGTCACCTTCTTGTTCTTGCTCCGATACCCAGCTGTGCAGCTCTGATACTACTGTCCAAAGCTTTGATACCACTGTTGGAAATCACCATGACAAGATGCCCAGGTAACACCTAAGTTTAGAATGACTCGTAGAAATAATTTCAGCAATCGAACACAAGAACAGAATATCAAAGAAAGAAAGAAGACAAGCAAATTGTTATCGAGGTTCGACAATATGCCTACGTCCCTGTGAGTTCCTCTGAACTCTCTGCAGTATCTCAAATGGTTTTTACAAGTTATAGCAATCCCTTTCAAGAAGCTCAAGTTCTTGAAGAAACCAAGAAGAGAACGAGAAAGTGATAGACCTATTACAATGCTTTCTATCAATTCTCTACTAACCTCTCTTCTTTTATAACCAGCCTCACTACAAAGAGTTCCTCTTGTGTTTTGTGTCTTTGCACTCTCACATAATTCTATCTTGTATTACATTTGATCTCACACAATGTCACAACAATGATTCTTCTCTCTTATGAAAAATGATGCTAGGGAACCTCTATTATAACCATCCACTTCTTGGATGTGAGATTAAAACAATCATATCTCACTTTAGTCCCCAAACCAAACAGATCTTTATTGTATATATCTATTTGGTAATTGTCCCAGAAACATGTTGCTTTTTGATTTTCCAGTTTTCCATGTTTCACATACTCTAATGTTTTCAGTTACTAATTAAGAATTATTATACATTTTTTGTTTTTATTCTGAAATTATCACAGAAACACTAGCAATGTGATAGGTGTAAGTTTTACATGATTTTTTTATCACTCTTTTACTTATTAAAATTGTTAGTTTTCCTTTATTTCTTTTGATTTGATTTGATTTGCTTGTGTTTGAAGGAATAATAAGGTTTATTGAAAAAGAAGATCGATTCCTAAAAAGCCAGCTCATATTAGCACGGGCCAAGCAGCCAAGAAGATCCACAGACTGGACCAAGACAGGTAGCGGGCTGGCATTGCAGGATGCAAGTGACCCACGTTGATGACCCAATCTAGTGTGCAGATTGACCAAGTCAATCAACATGTGCAAAATATGGATAACCGTTAGTGGGTGGTTACTTGATGAGCAGATAAGATCAAAGAGTCGAGATCAGATGGTGCTCCTAAAATCTAGCAGTTGGAGTTATTAGCTGGTGGTTATAAATAGCCAAGGAATTTCATTCAATTCATGGAGGGATTCAAGGGAGAGATCTTAAGGGGTGCTAGAGAGAGAAACACTTCTAGAGATAGTTGAGCCGAAAAAAAAGAAAGATAGAAGAGAAAGGAGGCGGTTGTCAAGTCTCAATGAAGAGAGATCTTCAACAATATTGAATGCTTCATCAACTTATTTCAAGCAAAAGATTTTCCAATCTGTTTTGTTATCTTTTTAACTTGTTGACCCTTAAGTTGAGGGTCTTATCTATCTGGTGTCCCCATACCTTGTTCATGGATTGTGCTGATCCATTGTCGTTAGGTGGTGCTGACATGGTGATTTAACTATTGTCTTAGGCCTAGTTACCCTAAATTGTTATAAGTTTTGTTGTTATTTGAGTTTAATTTATTTGTAACAAATTAGATGGGCATATATGTAACAAGTTAGAGTATGCTCCAACTTGAGAAGGAGTGTGTTGGTATTTGTCTAAGGTTTGCACAGGTCCAACCATGGTTCAAAGATGGTTAAAGTCTAAACCAAGGTTGGAGAATTAAAGTTCAGCAAGTTAAAAGACTGCACACATGTGTGTGCATCAATTTGGAGCAAGGGAAGGCCATGCGCACTAGTGTGTGCACTTCTGTACGCAAGCTAAGAAAGTGTTCGCACAACAAGAAGTGTGCCAGGTCCGGGTCAGCACTGCACCTCTCAGAACCAGCGCCGCGCCCTCCAGAATGGTGTGCTCCAGGATAGCACCAGCGCCTAGGCGCCCAGAAGCCAGCGCCGCGCTCTCCAGCGTGTTGCACATCAGGTGCGCACCAGCGCCTAGGTGCCCAGCAGCCAGCGCTGCACTACCCAGAGACTTCACAAGGTCACTCTGCCCCAGCGTCAAGGCATGCCCTGTTGAGCACCAAGACGCCAGGCGCACCAAGGCACACATGGGCAGAATGACTTAGGACTCTCCAAAGTCTGTGTACACAAGACCAAAATGCACAGCACCACTTGGAGAATGATGAAGGGCTAAGATTAAAAGGAGATCATGATCAAAGGGTGGAAATTGATTCACAAATAATTAATCTCATGTCTGGTTGGCGGGATTTACTTGTTTTAATTTTACACGAACAGTTAATCTCATGTCTGGTTGGAGGGATTTACTATTCTTGCGGGATTAAGGTGGGATAAAATCAATCATAATCCCACATTTTTTTGTCCCATTCTGAATATAATTAATCCCATCCTTTGGGACTAATTTTTTTGTCCTTCCACTTTGGCCTTTTATTATTATTATTATTATTATTATAAAACAACTAATTATGATAATCATTTTGATAATAATAATAATCGTATTTATTACTATATAATTATAATCATTCTAATTATTATTATAATTATAATGATAATTATAAAAATAATTAAAATTATTATTACTATTACTATTACAATAATAGTAATAATTATTATCATTTTACTTATTAATATAATTGTATTAATTATAATAATTGTTAATATTATAGTTATAATAATAATTATCACTCTTATTATTAATATCTTAGTAATTATTTTTATTATTACTATTATTATTATAATAATAGTAATAACTATATAATAATAATTATCATTATTATCATAATTACAATTATAACTGATAATATAATTATAATGATAATTAAAATAATAACTTAAATTATTATTACTATTCTTACTAACATAATAACATTAATAATGAATATAATAATTACAATTATTAAAATAATTACAACAATAATAATTATAACTATTACTATAATTATAATTTTTGTAAATAATAATTGCATGATAATGTAAAATAATAATTATTATTATAAAAATTATAGTAATGATTATTATTGTAATTATTATATGAGTAATTATTAATATCAATTATAATTTAATTACAATAATTATTATAATTATAATAATAACTGTTATGATAATATTATTCTTATAATAATTGCTATAATTATAATTTAATTGAATTAATATTAATTATTTAAATTATAAGTATTATTAACAGAAATATTATAACAATAGTAGTTGTTAATATTAATATTATTATATATAATTATTTTTATTATTATAATGATAATAATTATAATAATATTTGTTGTAATTAGTATAATTATTATCATCATTATAATCAGTATAATAATTAGAATATAATAATGAAAATAGTAATAATAATCATAATGAAGAAAATTGTGAAATTTTAAGGTTTGTGAATAATTTGGGAATTTTTGGAGATGGTGAATAGTATAGGGTAATATGATCTTTTGATTCATTATCTTACTTTAATACCAATTAACCAATTCCATGAAGCGAACATATGATTAAGATAGTATTATTTTAATCATTTGTAATTTCATCTCATTATCTCAGACCCTAATTGATTGGGAATATCTTCAAATAATCTCAGTAGAGATATATATGTTTTTTCATTGCTAGTCTATGCTTGGGTTGAAAATTGATCATTCCTTTACATTTGTTAACTTGCTAAGACTTTGTTTTATTGGTAGCTTCGACAAATCTCATTTGGTGACCTACACATCTTCTATATATATATATATTATTTTTTTATTTTTACTTATAAAAAAATAAAAGAAAAATATTAAATTCAAATTCCTCAAACCCGATTATAAAAGAAAAAAAAAGTGCTGAAAAGCTGTTTTATATATGCACGATTTGTTTGTCAATTTTATACTTTTTGTTTCTTGATTTCAATGGTTTTGTTTTCAAATTTTGAAAACAAAAAATATGTTTGGTAAACAAAAGTTGTTTCCAGTTTTCAATAACTGAAAACCATCTAGCGGCCATTTTTTTTACTTTCATTTTATTTTTTCATAATTATAATTATATTTCACTAAAGTGATGCATAACTAATAATAAATAATTACTTTTCAACTTCTCTTATTTTTATATGTTACCAAAACTAGCGGTGGGCATGGTTAGGTAACCTCAAAATTTGATCGAACCATAGCCATAACCATAACAGTAATTTATCTAAAATCATAATCATAAATCTAACCATTTTCTGCTAACCACATTTTTTGTTAGGTTTGGTTATCAAAATTTTACAACTAACCACGGTTAACCATTTTTTTTAATCAATTCAAGAAAGATATACTAATCAAAACCAGTGTTTTCGTGGGCATTCCTAGGACTCGCCCGAGACGTGCCCAAGGGCAGGAGGAAGAAAAAAGGCCTAGGACGCCTAAAGTTAGGTGTTTCTTTCTCGGGGCATTCGTTTTTTTTCTCGGGGCTTACGCCCAGTAAATTTTTTTATTTAAAAAAGCTTAAAATTTAGGAAAAGAATGCAAGTTAAAAGCTCAAACTCATAATCTAATGAGTATCATAGGTCTTAACCATTAAACTAGTGTTCTTGTTGTAACATTATTACAATTTATAAATATATATAATACATGTTATTTAATTTAATAATAATTAAAAACTATTTAATTAATTACTTACAAGTTACAACAATATAGAAATATAAGTTATATAGAGAGTTAGTAAAGTATTAAACTTTGATAAAAAAAATAATTAATTAATTAAAATTAAAATTATTTTTATTTTTATTTTTATTATTCTAATTAATTAATATTATTTTATTAAAATTTTGAAACACTCCAACGTATTCAAAAGTTTTACGCCCCAACGCCTCACCCAACGTCTTCGCTTCTGAAAACACTACTCAAAACATAATATTAAAATTCTTAACATTTGATTTACATTCAAATACTTCAAAATAAGTTACAGAGTACAAACATTCAAATGAAAACTAAAATAATCAAAACATTAAACAACCAATCTCTTCTCCTCCAAGATCTCCCCCTCAATCATCAATGTTCATGACTGATTATGATTTAGTGATTAAGTTATAAGGACCAAGTAGTTAAGGTTTTTACTTGTAAGCTATTTTACCGTTATACCCTTGGTATTGAATCATCAGAGTCTAATTTATTGTTATAATTTATAAAGATAAAATTATAATTAGATATATAATATATATTTATTTATATATTTATCTCATATATATATATATATATATATATATATATATAATTTTAATATAATTGAGCTAAGTGGTTAACCAACATATTTTAAAAATCAAGAACCATAACCATAACCATAAAAAAAAAAAAAATACTAACTATAAACCTAACAATTTTTTTTATAATAATGTTGTTGGCTAGGTTATAAAATTATTCAAGTTCGATTAGTTTTTTAAGTTATTTTTACCCCATGCTATCCAAAACCACACTAATGGCATGTGAATCATGCTTATTTCCAGTTAAGGCTCATCATTACCTCACGCGAGCTTCATGCGCCGCAAAAAAACAGAAAAACTTCCTGATTTCATTTCCAACGTTCAGATTCATTTTCTATAGTTTGTGTATTTTTTAGGTTCATACCAAAGTATTTAAATTGCACGATCTACTACAAAGTAATTCAAGCTACAAACACTATCGAAATATTTCTCACTCTTCCTCAGTGTCTCTTTCGGAATTGTAGCTGTCACTATCGAAATAGAATGCAACAGCAATGAAATTGAAGGTTCCCTATCAATTTCTTCCATGAAATAATAACAATATTGAAGTACAGTACTTTGCCTTATTCTCCTTTGAATCTTCACATCAACTAAGAAAAGAAACATTTATCAAAGTGTAAGCTTTACAAGACAAAAAATAGAAGGAAAAAAAAGCATAACAGAATGCAACAACAATGAAATTGAAGGTGTTGATGCCAAGAAACGGTTGGTGCTGACGTGGCCTAGGAGCTGACGCGGCTTTGGTGAGGACGTGGCTGGGCCCTGCATAAATAACAGAGGGAACTAAAGGCCCTCGGAATGAGGGGAGGGGGGACCTCCGAAGGCACTCCGATGCTTAAGTTAGCAGGGATTCGAAGGAGATGCCCAGGGCTCGAAAGAGGAACCGAGGGCTTAAATAAATTAGGTGCAAGTAAAAAAGACTCAATGAATCTGAGATCCATACCTGGGCTTATTTATAGCCGTCTGTCAGTGGGGAGGGCATGATTACAAGCCCAGAGGGTGCGGCTGTAGGATGGCCATAGGGCAGCCGTAGGGTGGCTGATGGTTTGTAGGGGAGGTCTAGGTATAGGCATACCGGGCCACCTTCCCTAGGCCTAGGGCTTTTGCTGGGCTGGTGGGTGCATTATCTGGACTGGGGAAGTTACTGGGTCAGGACACTTCCTGGGTTCGAAGCTTACTTGGACTGGAGCGGACTGCTTGATGGTCTGGGCTAGAGAAGTTATTGGGCCAGGATCTTCTTGGGCTTTCAAGCTTATTCAAGCCAGAGTATTTTGGTGGGCCTGGTGCTTATTTGGGCCGGAGTATTTTGGGCCATATCACAGGCCCCCCACTTCTTTGAGTACATTTATGTGCTTAAGGAAGTACTTTGAGGGACATGCTTTGAAGGGGGCTGAGGAGCACAACCTGGTCGTGGGAGCTGGACCGTCATTCTCAGGAGGGGAAGGGTCATTTGAAGAAATGAAAAATCTTCTTGAAACTGTAAGGTCAATCTAGTGCTTAAATGGCTATCATTGGTAATCAGATCGTCACTCTCGGAAGGTAAAAAGCCATCTGGAGAGGCGAAGAGTCTTCTCGAAAACCGTAAAGTCACTTCTTTTTGCGTTTATTACCCTTGCTGAATGTGTTTTCCCTTCTTATAAGTAGGGGCTTCTAACATATTTTGTTTTAAGCAGAAACGAATTCAATTTTTGAGATTAAGAGGAAGGCGCGACCTTACTTCTTAATAGTGGGGTCATTAGTTCATAAAACTCTGAGGGTAATAGTCCTGGAGAGGAGTCAGCCAAATTTTGAGGGGTTGATGGAAGTCAGAGAGGGAGGTGAGGTTACCCTGGGGGAGGAACATGGTTCAATAAATATGGACGTCCTTCTGACCACAAACGAAGATCAGTACCTCTTTCAAATTCTGAGTAGAAGTCGTGGGAGAGGTGTGGCTGTGTCTCTGGATGGTGGAGCCCTTTTTTGCCTCGCGTTTATTGGAACCGAGGAAGAAGAGGAGCACCACTGGTTTATTTAAAGCCAGGGTGGCCTCTTCCCTGGTTCCAAGCAGCGGCTGATGGGGGGGTCCCCTCGTGCCAGGAGCTTTTTCGGCCTTGGACCCTTTGAGCTTATTAGAACGGAAGAAGAGGGGGGTTGGCCTGCTCTTGGTTCTTGGAAGTTGAGAGTAAGGCGTAGCTATTCTCCGACAGCCAGTCAGGGAGGCTACGGCAGCTCCTTCCTTGATTGACTTGTACTAGGGATGTTGCCTTTTTCTTTGGACTTCGAGGCCGTTAGGGTCCTCTTTTAATTTTACTTCGAGGTCGTTAGTGATAATCAGTTGTAATCCTTTGGATCAATAAAATATCTTTTCTTTCAATCTGTGTCTTCGTATGGTACCCTTGCCTTTTATACTTGCATGAATTGATGTTGATTTTGGCGAAATCTGGTAGAAGTTTCAAAAGCTTAGCACAAGGAGTAGCCTTGGTAGGTCGTTTGCAAAATGTCTCGCAGCGTAATTTCAAACGCTCGGACTTTTGGAGAACCATGGCGATTTTGGCCTAGTGATAGCCAAGGCTCAGACTTTAGGAGAACCGTGGCGATTTTGGCCGAGCGATAAACAAGGCTCGGACTTTTGGAGAACCGTGGCGATTTTGGCCAAGCGATAGACAAGGCTCGGACTTGTTGGAGAATTTGGCCGAGCGATAAACAAGTCTCGGACTTTGGGAGAAACTATAGAATCTGGCCAAGCGATAGACAAGGCTCGGACTTTTGGAGAATCTGGTCGAGCGATAGACAAGGCTCGGACTTTTGGAGAAACCGGCCGAGCGATAGACAAGGCTCGGACTTTTGAAGAATCTGGCCGAGCGATAGACAAGGCTCGAACTTTTGGAGAACTTGGCCGAGTCGTATGCAAAGCAACTCATACGCTCGAAATTTTGGAGAACTTTTGGAGGACCTGGCCGAGCGTTGACAAGGCTCGGACTTCAGGAGAACTTTGGAGGACCTGGCTAAGCATTGACAAGGCTCATACTTCAGGAGAACTTGGCCGAGTCGTATGCAACGGAGTTCATACACTCGGACTTGTGGAGAACTTTTGCAGAACCTGGCCGAGTGTTGACAAGGCTCAGACTTCAGGAGAACTTTGGAGGACCTGGCCAAGCGTTGACAAGGCTCGTACTTCAGGAGAACTTGGTCGAGTGTATGAAACACAGTTCATACGCTCGGACTTTTGGAGAATTCTTGGCCGAGCGTATGCGGAGCAGTTCATTCGCTCGGACTTGGGAGATCTTGGCCGTCGCTTGGCCCTGGAGATGCTTGGCCGTGTGCACTATTGCGCACTTATGCTCAGCCTGTGTGCACAAGTGTGCACAGAAGCTGGGACGAGGCTCGGATGAGGCCGAGTGTATGAGGACATGTGCACACACTCAGAATTTTGGTGTGTGCATGCTCTCTTGACTGTGCGCACTATTGCACACTGAAGCTGGGACTGTGTGCACTAGTGTGCACTAAAGCTCGGGCAAGGCTCGGACGAGGCCGAGCATATGAGCACATGTGCACACATTCAGGCTTTTGTAGTGTGCACGGTCTCTTGGCTATACACACTATTGCGCACTGAAGCTGGGACTGTGTGCACAAGTGTGCACTATGGCTTGGGTGAGGCTCGGACGAGGCCGAGCGAATGAATACATGTGCACACACTCGGACTTTTGGTGTGCGCGTGCTCTCCTAGCTGTGCGCAGTATTGCGCACTGATACAGGGACTATGTGCACTAGTGTGCAATGAGGATTGGGCAAGGCTCGGACGAGGCCGAGTGTATGAGCACATCTGCACACACTCGGACTTTTGGTGTGCGCGTGCTCTCCTGGCTGTGCGCACTATTGCGCACTGATGCAGGGACTGTGTGCACTAGTGTGCACTGAAGCTCGGATGAGGCCGAGCGTACGAGTACATGTGCATACACTCGGACTTTTGGCGTGCGCGTGCTCTCCTGGCTGTGCGCACTATTGCGCACTAATGCAGGGACTGTGTGCACTAGTGTGCACTAAGGCTTGGGCGAGGCTCGGACGAGGCCTAGCGTATGAGCACATGTGCACAAACTCGGACTTTTGGTGTGCGCGTTCTCTCCTGGCTGTGCGTACTATTGCGCACTAATGCAGGGACTTTGTGCACTAGTGTGCACTGAGGCTTGGGCGTGGCTCAGACGAGGTCGAGCGTATGAGCACATGTGCACACACTCGGACTTTTGATGTGTGCACGCTCTCTTGGCTGTGCGCACTATTGCGCACTGAAGCTGGGACTATGTGCACTAGTGTGCACTGAGACTTGGGTGAGGCTTGGACTAGGCCGAGTGTATGAGCACATGTATACACACTCGGACTTTTGGTGCGCGCCTGCTCTCCTGGCAGTGCGCACTATTGCGCACTAATGCAAGGATTGTGTGCACTAGTGTGCACTTAGGCTTGGGCGAGGCTCGGACGAGACCGAGCGTATGAGCACATGTGCACACACTCGGACTTTTGGTGTGTGCACGCTCTCTTGGCTGTGCTCACTATTGCGCACTGAAGCTGGGACTATGTGCACTAGTTTGCACTGAGGCTTGGGCGAGGCTTGGACGAGGCCGAGCGTATGAGTACATGTGCACACAATCAGACTTTTTGAGTGCGCTTGCTCTCCTGGCTGTGCGCACTATTGCGCACTGATGCAGAGACTGTGTGCACTAGTGTGCACTGAGGCTTGGGCAAGGCTCGAACGAGGCCGAATGTATGAGCACATGTGCACACACTCGGACTTTTGGTGTGCTTGTGCTCTCCTGGCTGTGCGCACTATTGCGCACTGATGCAGGGACTGTGTGCACTAGTGTGCACTGAGGCTTGGGCGAGGCTCGGACGAGGCCGAGCGTATGAGCACATGTGCACACACTCAAAGTTTTGGTGTGCGCGTGCTCTCCTGGGTGTGCGCACTGATGCAGGGACTTTGTGCACTAGTGTGCATTGAGGCTTGGGCGAGGCTCGGACGAGGCCAAGCGTATGAGCACATGTGCACACACTCAGACTTTTGTTGTGCGCGTGCTCTCCTGGCTGTGCGCACTATTGCGCACTAATGCAGGGACTGTGTGCACTAAAGCTCGGCCGTGCACACTTAGCAACCGCTCGGACAGGGGCGTGTGCACTATGGCGCTCGGCCGTGCACACTTAGTAACCGTTCGGACAGGGACGTGTGCACTATAGCGCTCGGCCATGCACACTTAGTAACCGTTCGAACAGAGGTGTGTGCACTATGGCACTCGGTCGTGCACACTTAGCAACCTCTCGGGCAGGGATGTGTGCAGTATGGCGCTTGGCCATGCACACTTAGTAACCGTTCAGACAGGGGTGTGTGCACTATGGCGCTCGGCTGTGCACACTTAGCAACCTCTCGGGCAGGGACGTGTGCACTATGGTGCTCGGTCGTGCACACTTAGTAACCGTTCGGACAGGGTCGTGTGCACTATGGCACTCGACCGTGCACACTTAAAACTCTGAAGTGTGCTACGCGGTGTCAGATGGCTATGCATTGCAACAGATGAGTTCTTTAGACTTCTTCGCTTCTACTGTAGCGAGAGATTTTGGTTTCCCACGGTGGGCGCCAATCTGTTGATGCCAAGAAATGGTTGGTGCTGACATGGCCTAAGTGAGGACGTGGCCTGGGAGCTGACGCGGCTTTAGTGAGGATGTGGTCGGGCCTTGCACAAATAACAGAGGGAACTAAAGGCCCTCGGAAGGAGGGGAGAGGGGACCTCCGAGGGCGCTCCGATGCTTAAGTTAGCAGGGATTCGAAGGAGATGCCCAGGGCTCGAAAGAGGAACCGAGGGCTTAAATAAATTAGGTGCAAGTAAAAAAGACTCAATGAATCTAAGATCCATACCTGGGCTTATTTATAGCCGTCTGTCAGTGGGGATGGCATGATTACAAGTCCAGAGGGTGCGGCCGTAGGATGGCCGTAGGGCGGCCGTAGGGTGGCGTGCTAGTTGTAGGGTGGCTGATGGTTTGTAGGGGAGGTCTAGGTATAGGCTTACCGGGCCACCTTCCCTAGGCCTAGGGCTTTTGCTGGGCTGGTGGGTGCATTATCTGGACTGGGGAAGTTACTGGGTCAAGACACTTCCTGGGTTCGAAGCTTACTTGGACTGGAGTGGACCGCTTGATGGTCTAGGCTGGAGAAGTTACCGGGCCAGGATCTTCTTGGGCTTTCAGGCTTATTCGGGCCAGGATCTTCTTGGGCTTTTAGGCTTATTCGGGCCGGAGTATTTTGGGCCATATCAGAAGGTTCCCTGTCAATT
The DNA here is from genome assembly GCA_023935145.1 of Bretschneidera sinensis. NCBI lineage: Eukaryota > Viridiplantae > Streptophyta > Magnoliopsida > Brassicales > Akaniaceae > Bretschneidera > Bretschneidera sinensis. The sequence goes on from CM043700.1 coordinate 90,566,867, forward strand.
TCTTCCATGAAATAATAACAATATTGGAAAAAAGAAAAACAAAAATTAATGTGTTTTCCAACAATCAAATGGATCAGGGCATATGAAATCCTGATTAATTCAACAGTTAATTAATTACTTTTTCTTATCCTTGCTACTGGAAAAAACTGACCCTAAACAAAACAGATCAGCCAAAGGGACATTCAAGGCAGAATTAGTTACTCGAATACCATTTACATAATTCTTCAATGGAGTCTTTTGATAACTTACTCTATCAGAAAGGCAAGAAAAAAAAAAATTACTCTATCAAAAAGGCAAGAAAAAAAAACTTACAAAACATTCAATTAAGACAAGAGTTACCTGTGAGGAAAGTGAACCAACAAGCCTCTCCAGTAAAGAGGTCATTGTATCTAGTTTTCCCACCAACCTTGCGAACCTGGCATCATAGTTGCTCTGCATATTTTGCAATGTTTTCTTCTATCTTATTTTCCAAAACTTTCGTAACATCTGATCCCCCAAGCCCCACACTTCTAATCTGAGCATGCACCCCAAACACTTGACTGGGGGTGACTCCAAGTCCTGCAAACTCAGTTACTTTAGCAGTAGTAATTTCCTACATTAAAGGAATGAAGACTACTTTGTTAATATTAAGACATTTAGAAAGAACAAATAATTTAAATCAATGACAACACCAAAGTTTGGCCTTATTTTAGCTCTTCTAACAAATTAAAAAATTCTCAATGCATACCAAAAATTGTTGGGTCTCTTGATTAACAAATGTCTCGTCCTTGTGTTTATGAGTCATTGAATACATTTGCACATGACGTGGTATTCTCCTATGTTTTGCCTTCTGCCATCAATAAGTTAACTAGTTATATAATATGAAAAATAAAGCTCAACCAATAAAAAGTAACACGAATACTTGAATATTAATTATATAATTAATTAGCCTTAACAAGAAATTACACATACAAAATCGGCTTTGACCCTTGCAAAACTCTTAGAGCCTTACTTGTGAGAAGTATTCTGGCATGCACTTGATGCTTTGCCAATACCAGAGTACCGCTGCCAAAATAAGCATATTATTACACACCACAAACTCAAACCCATAAGCAATGAAAACATAGTTCAATAAATAACCCTTGTTTAATTTACACACCTGAACCTTTTCTGACAAACAATGTTAAATAAATTGTTTCGCACAGTTTGGTGTGGCTCAGCCTATTTTGTGACACTTTTAAAAGCGCCCACGTGAAAATGACGGGAAAGGCCCTTTTTTGTTGTAGTGCAGCTCAATGTTTTTTTTTGCATGTGTTTTCCATCTGTGATGTCTGTTTAACCAGATCTCACATTTTTAAGTTTTAATTTGAATCCTATGAATCGTTTTTTCTCCATATCCCTATGTAATTCTTATTCAATCTTGTACAAGAGAGCTAGAGTCCCCTCGCACCCTTCATCTTATATAAATACATCCTTGATAATTTCTTATCTTTTCATTTAGTAAAGGCAAGTAAAAGAAATGGATTTGCACATATGATCGGTTTGTATATATTTTCATCAAACTCATCCTACTTTTAGATGTTTATTCGATTTAGTTTATAAATTCAAGTCTGTGACTACATTACCATGATGAGTTTGAGGGTGGAGAAGGTGTTAACATATGATTTACTTTCTTAATGACACATTTTGAAAAGTTTGTACTATTAGTACCTTGTTAATTGAAGTCAAGAGCATATTGTGAGGTATTTTCAAAATTATTCTAATATATATATATATATATATATATATATATATATATATATATATATATTTAAATTGTGTAATGTCAAAAACTCATAATAATTGCAACTTGATGACTTGTGATAATCATATATAGAGTATATTCCATTTTTAGTTTGCCTTCTATTTTTATTGGATCCCTGAAGTTTAAAGTGTTCCTATTATGTTATTTAAGTTTGGTTATTGTTCCAATCAGATCATTCCTAAATGACTCGGTAATTCTATTTTAGGTGACGTCCTATGTGGCGTTGGACAAAAAAAAGGTCATTTTTCCCAAATCTCATTATCTCTCCCAACAAAATCACGAACAATATTTTTTTCTTCCATTTCTTTCTTTCAATGAATAAACCATCAAAATTTTCAAACTTCTAAATTAGAGACATCTCTATAAGTGTATACCATCTGTGCATAATTGGTAAGATAGTAGTAGCCCATGGTAGAGAATTGAGAGCATGACTAATAACAACATTATTTGCTTGCATAAATCTAGGATCATAAGCCTATAGCTTTCCTCAATCATTAGGTAGCATAAAAAGGAAATAATCCACCGAGATTTCCAACTATATTCAATTAAGCTTTTTTTTTTGGGATAAAGGGTGAAATTTATTTATTCAAGAGAAACAATACAATAAAAGTAGAAAAACTTATACATATTTCTCTGCTGATTGCTGCTTATTCTTCTCTGTCTTCATAATTACCTCAAATGCATCATTGTTCACTTTCGAAAGGCTACACAAAATCCTCAGTAAACAGATGAGAGCAGGTTGGGTGGCACAGCGCAGCACACGACAAATCCGAGGTAGGACACTGTAGATCTTCTATGACAGTGTGCAGTGTTGCATGATAGATGTGGTAGGAAGGTGAATAAGAAAAGGGAGTAAGAAAAGGAAGAAGAAAAATAGAAGAAAATGGAAGAAAAAGGGGGAAGAAAAATAAAAGAAAAAAAATATTGTACTTGATTTTGTTGGGAAAGATGGTGAAATTTGGAGAAAATTACTTCTTTTTACTGCCTAAGCCTACATAGGATGTCACCTATGATGGAATCATCGGATCATTTAGGTGAAAGATCTGATTGGAATAAAACTCAAACTTAAAGGACCTAATATAAACGTTTTAAACTACAATGATCCAATAAAAACACAAAGTAAACTAAAAATGATTAAAAATAAAATTTACTCTCTATATTCATTTGCATTGTGGTTGCACATCGAATAAAGAACATTAACTTCTTAAATTCTTAAAACATTAAAACATCTCTCCTCTATATTTGTCTCTTATAATTATTTTTAGATGTATCATTATTACTACCTCTTTATAAAACTTACTTTTACTTATATCTTTTTCAAAACCCAAAACAAATATCTTAAAAAAACAAATTAATTATCATTAGTATTTTTTAATAATTAAATATATAACAATCATTCTTTATTGTATATATTATAATAGAATAATATATATTTTTAGATAGATATAATAATTGAAATTTTGTAGTAAAATAATTAGAATTTTAATGATAATTATATAATAACAATATATTTTAACACAGTATATAATAATAATCACTTTTTGTAATTATCAAAATTAATTTTTATCATTATTTTGTGTTTAATTTCTGTAACTAAAAATCAGAAGAACATCATGCACAAGAACGTGGTCAGTTCAAAAGTAATGCTCGAAAATGTATCATATCAAAATTCAGGTGGTAAATTGCCATGGGACCAAGCACGTGACAAAATGTGACTTTGTTTTTTGTTGTTCCTTTTCATCCCAACTCTCTTTCTGGTTCGTTTCCATTAATTCAGTTTTCATTTCATTATGTTACTCTAAAGATTAAAGGTATGCTTCTTGATCTCTACATTAGTTTTATTCATTAATTTATTGAGATTCAAACGAATTCGATCAGTGATTACCTCCAATTAGATTCTCTTGAATACTGAGTCACAATTAGGGGTGGAGTCAGGAATATTTGTAACTAGGGCTGAAATATATTTTCGATCCCACGGTCATTTGATTGAGAATGTTTTTCTTAGGTGCTCAGTAATTACTACAAGTCCGTTAAATGCATAAAAGTTTTATCACATAATATTAGTTTTTATATATATATATATATATATATATATATATATATATTCAATAGGACGCGTGCTTCACACAATCTAAAATAAATGATAAGTAAAAAAATATTTGTTAGAAAAATATTAAAAATTGTATAGATATTGTTGAAAAATAGTGAAATGATGTAAATAGTGACTGCTTCTTAACCAATAGTAAATAAGCTCCAATGAAATTTTAATAATAATATATATTTTATTAAAATAAAATATAATAATACATTTTATTTAAACTAAACTTTGCATCTTCTAATAAAAGAAAAATTATCTATAACTTCATCAATAAAAAACTTACTTACAATTTTCTTTTTAACATACAGAACCATGCAATTTCTAAAAAATTAATCGTCCATGGTTAGGTTCGGAGAGGGAGGGGGGACAAGGGGGAGCCTAGACTCCCCCAAGATTTTTGAAAAGTTTTCCTATATACTATATGTTTTAGCATAGCTCCATGTAGACCACTTGCTATCTTCTTTATTGGCCCGTGCAAAGACAAATTGGTAATTTTTTAATCCGTATATATTCAAATGTCGTGATGAAGAAATAATCAAATCACATAAAAATTATTTACTATTTACTAGAATGGGAACTATTTTGGTTATGAACTTGCGGGTGTTGTTTGTTTTTATCCCAATAAAAACAAACTTCTAGTTAATTCATTTATTTGCTGTAAAAGTAAAAAAAATATATATATATATATATATGTAGTTTTTTTCAATTCATTGATCTTAGATTTCGGTTTTCTCAATTTTGATAGGAAATTTTAGAATAATGTTAAGCTCATCCTAACTCTTCAATTGTTTTTGAATAGAAAAGATTTTGCCGCCAAATAAAAACAATACCATATCAAAGATATATTTTATTGGATTCTTAAAAGATGATATGGTATTGTTTTTATTTTGTAGTAAAATCTTGTTCATCCAAAAACAATTGAAAGGTTAAGATGAGCTTAACTTTATTCTAAAACTCCCTCTCAAAATTGAGAGAACTGAAATCATTTTTTATAAGTTATCGTTTCATTCATTTTTAAGATAAATAAAATTGAAACAGCAACAAATTGAAAATTAAGGTCACAATTCTAATTTGGGGTTACATGTGTGGTTTTCATTTGTTTTGGCTGAAATGCACTTACTATATGACATGTGTCTCTCCCGTGCTTCACACGTGATTTTTATCGTTAAGTGATATAGATAAATTCATAATTTGGGTTCAAATTGAAGCTATCTTGGTTTCTTAAGTATCAATTTTTCTTGTTAAGGACCATATAGACAGATTGAACTTTTTTCATTTTAATAATTGGTGTTGTTTTTGTTTTCATTTTTCTTTTTATTCTCACTTAACTAATATTCAAGAGAACACATGCTAATTTGATCATGAAAAAAATAAATACTTATTTACTAAACTAAAATATTTAATATTATCTAAATTAGAATTTTGAAAGTTAGCTTTTGGAAAAAAAATTACTGAAATTTTTTATAGTAAAATGTTTACGATTGATTTGTATTTAATAAAAGAATGGTGAGTATAATTCAAAATGTCAAAATTTATGAAATTGTTTTTTTTTATGTTATTAGTTAATTAATCATATACACTAATGACTAATGTATACTTTAGTTGCACTACATATTACTCCCTCTATGAGTATTTAGATTCATGTATTTATCATCATCATATGTTGAAAAAATTATTATAATTTTTTATAGCTATATTAATTTTGGCCCCTTCAAGAAAATTTTTTGACTCCACCCGTGTCCATGGTAATACTTGTTGAAACACAAATTCGTGTCTTGATAATTTTCATTGCTGGAAATTCTCTTTATAAACTTGTTGAAACATAAAGTGTCGATCCTAGACGAATTAATCTATCAAGGAGTGGGCATATTGTTGACGTTCTAATCTATACCAATCCTTGGTAAACTTGTGCCTCTCGGATTTTGACACACATGAAGCTCATAACTTGCCATTAATTTTTGACTTACTTTAATCACATGCTTATACTAGACAGTGATGGGAATTTTTAACTTGTTTACTAAATCAAATAATTTAATCAGTCACAGTAAATTATTTTTCATGACATAGCATGTTCCTTACAATTTGAATGGATAAAAAATATATTTAATATGATTAAAAGAATATTCAGATTATTGCTATACCTGATTCTATAAAATTAACTTCATGTTTGTAACGAAAAAGAACTTATAAAATTACCATTTAAAAATAATCAATCTCAGATGGGTAATTGGGTTGGAGAGGTTGGGTTCCCACTTAGAATTGGGACTGGGTCTGAATATATTTACTAATTCATTTTTTATTTTAAAAGGTTGAGCTCGGGCTAAAGCCCGGACCCGCCCGGAGCGTGCCTCTACCACTGTTCACAATACCTCTTTCTCTCTATGTAGACCAGTAGAGATTTAACTAGGGTTTACTTGCAAGTAAAACACCGAAACCCAAAGCCAAACATAGATCATTAACAAGGCTTAATTAATTTATCCCAGTTTATTGATAATTAAATGTATTTAAAATTGAATACTTTTTTTTTCAGTTAATTATTTCTCTAAATCATGTTTAGCAGCTCACATTTTGCTGATAGATCTCCTAATCCTTGGTAATAAGCTCGTTCTGTTTTGTTCAACTACTGTCATTTTTTTATGTCTTAGTATTAATATATGCATGAATAATATATGTATGAATAATTAACTTATTTATTGTTAGTTTCCATTCTCAAACACTGAATTGAGGGATAAAATGTTTTATTTCAGTAATTTTATTCTGTAAAAACTCAATTAATAATGTAGTTTTCTTTTTTTATCTTTTCAACTCATCTTTCTGTTTCTTTCATCTTTTCTCTCTTCGTTTTTGTTTATGCGAATCTTTTTCAACTTACAGGTGATCTAGATAGCAATTTTATGCTCACTAATTTATATAGTGTTCTCCATACAGAGGCCAATACACATCGGTTCAAGATGGCAAGCAAAAATATATACCACTTGGGTACGTTTTCAATAAATTTTTATGTGAAGCCTTTTAACGTTTTTAATATTATCAAGTGAAGCAACATGTGTTTGGAAATACATACACACTTCTTGACTGTTTTCATGGTAGAATTTACGTATAAAAAAAACAATCACTTTTAGTTACAAGATGTTTTTATTGAATTCTCATCATGTCTACCATACACCACTACTATTGGTGCAAGATTTAATTTATGTGTCAATCGAAGTTAAAGCGGGTTCAATCGGAGCAATATTTCCATAAATAGGTCTGATAATACCTCAATTAAGAAGACTTCAATGATATGCTGTTATAAATTTAAAGACAAGAATTTAATCTAGTAGTTAATAAACAGAATAAATAGTAAGTGCAAAGTAGCAACAAACTCAATATATATTGAAAACAACACTAATACAATGGGTTTACAAGGTTGAAACCTCAAAATACCAGATACAAACTTCGACCTTGTCGTAGTGTATGTTGAGCCTTCAATGTAACTCTAACTTGACTTCGAAACAAACACAGGACAAGAATGGAGAAAGGAATTATAGCTATGATTACAGTACAATTACTCCTATTTGACTAGGAAGTAAGTGACTAGAAAGTGAAAGAAAGGAAATTCTGAAAGAAAATGCAGTCTTTTATGATTTATTCTGCTTCTATTTCTAATGCTTTAGTCTTGGACAATTATACTGATGTTTCCAAAGAGTCTCCCATGTTTCCACTTCCTCATGTTTTCTGGATTAATTACGTCGAGCATGCCACGTGTTCTAATCTTTTACTCCACTACACGAGTTGTATCTAATCATGACCGCTTTTACCTTAGCCAAATTAAATACAAGACTTTTGGTTTATCCTTGATTCTTGAAAAGTCGGATTAGTAGTTACGTGTGCTCGAGGTTGAAGTAATATTCTTTCGATCTTATCAGCCTCGAGTCCTCGAGCTGACCTATTTGTCTTGATGTTGTCTCTCGAACTTCTCTTCTTGTTTCGAGGAGATTTTGACGGCTAGTCATCTTATTTCATTTAATACTCCTATCATATCTCTTCTTTTTCTAGCCATATTCTCTCTTACTTGCTAGAGCCTTTCCACGTGGCCAAATCAGAGCATGCCACCATATTAAATTAGTTTTGGTATAAAGAATTACCCTAGTGCATGATTGGTTCGAAGACGAGAACCACTGAGCGTAATTACACAGGATCTTTCACTGCCTTAGGGATTCAAATCGGTTATGCTTCCTTACTCAATAAATACATTATTCCTTTTTCTGATTCTCTTCAAACATTCTCTTTACAATACCTAATATTCCCAAATTCCTTCAGCATCTTCAATCTTTTGTTCCATCTGTTCTTCTTCAAATTACTCAGTGGCTGCTAAAGGAAAGAGTATCAGTGTTAGAGAAGCCTATCGAATAGGTACCCCCGTTGCACAGTTGCACCTTCTCTTAGTAAGGGAAATGATGTTGTTTCTACTGAGGCTCTTGAACAAGAAACCAATGTTGGGTTTCTAGCTCACGCAAATGAGCTTTTTCAATCTTCTCTAGACCAAGGATTTCTCTATGAGAAGCCTATTAACCTTATTTCTAGGGACTTTCTAGTTAATGGTTGGTCCGTCCCTACTGAGAGTCTACTCACTCAATGGGTTTTGCTATAGCTAGTCCTTCTTTTCTGGTGAAGCTCCGATAGCTTTAAGGGCTATATACCCTCATGTTCCTGTTGATTGCCCTCATTTCCATAAAGGACCCTAGGCTTTAACATGGACCTCTTGGTGCGCAATATCCCGGTACCACGTCAGCAATCAATGTCCTGCCTGGGTGGAAAGAGTCATTGTTCACTATGCTTAAGAGCTCAAGGATGTATGCATGTTGAGGTATTTCAGTCCTTGACACATAATATGGCTTTGAACCATTCCCTATTGAGTGCTCTGCTATTGTTCTGGTCTCTAGTGTCAAATACCTTTCACCTTCCAACTAGACAGCTCACTATAACAATCAAAGATTTGTTCATGCTTCTAGACATCTCACCAGTAGGTACCGTTGTGCATCCTCATATGTCAACATATGACACAAAGTTTGTGTACCCGGCGGAGAGTCGCTTAAGTTTCAATATCTTCCTTTATGACCATATGGGTCGAACAGGTGACCCTGTTTCTCGAGCAAAATTGACTGCTTTCTATTTATATTTTATTTGCAAATACCTGGTGTATGTATCTACTAAACGTGTCACTAAGCAATTCTTGGCTATTGCTACTGCACTAGCTGTTGGTAAAACAATTTACCTAGCGCAATTTGTAGTAGCCAATCTATACAGGTGTATTTATGGCATATACAATAAGGGATTTACTTCATCCTTAGATGGTCCCTTATGGTTTCTTCAAGTCTGGGCTTACGCATAGAAGAGAGAATTGGAAGCTTATTCCCCTACACAGGTAGCTAGGCAGTTTGGCATGGTCCAAACCATTCCTTTGCCACAATACTATGTTATGAGTTCTTCTTGGAGCCTGAGGGCTGCTTATGCTGACTTAGGAGAGATTGCCCGATCTAATAGCAAGGTTGAACACTCCTTCAAATGACCTCATTTTATACAGAATTCAGCTCAAACCAATTTCTACTCTCAGTGGTGGGAAACTTATATCTCCCTAGTTATGTCTGACTCTACTCAGTTGAGTATGGCTGATCTCTTCAACTTTTTTTATCAATCAGTTATAGGAGATGAATTGGGTAAGAGGAGGAAAGCAAAGTCTATAGAAGAAGATACTAAGACTCTTGCTTCGGTGAGTATGTTATCTCTTACCTTATTTTATTTTGCTTTATAGATATTGATTCAGCTTATGTAGATACATTACTTGTTTAACCTTTTTCAAGCCAAAGAGCTAAATGCCTATTTGGTTCATCCACACAGTCAAAAATTGTCTCTAGCTCTCGAAGGTCCGAGCCTGAAGAAGGAGATCAACCTCTAAAGCATTAACAACGATCACCTTCGACCCAAGCACAAGTAGACTTGGCTAAGAAAAGAAAGGAAGGAGAATAGATTGAGAGATAAAGGAAAAGAGAAGAGGAGAGAAGGGAGAAGGAAACAAAATGGAGGATGAGGGAATCTGAAAGGATGTTGAGGAAGAAACAAGAGAGCGAGGAAAGAAAAAGGAAAATGAAAGAAGAAAGAAAGTTAAGAGAGGAAGAGGAAGAGGAGAAGAGAATGCAAGAGATAGAGGAAAGAAGAAAAAAAGAAGAAGACAAAGAAGCAAGAGAGGTTGTGGTAGAGCTCTCCAATCATGGTGATGTTACCTTGGCAGTGATCGAGCCTGGAAGTCCTGATGAGTTAATGGAAATAGCCTAAGGGGACGAGGTTACAGAGGTGAAGGTTATGGAGATGGCCCCTGAAAGCCAAATTTATCCTAACCTAATGGTTCAAGCTATAGAGGTTGGTGGCACATCATCAAATATCAATATTAGTAGAATTGTCTCTTGTTGTAACCTTGTTGTTTGTTGTGATGTAGGCTCCTATTGAGAAATTAGCTAACCCTGAGGAAGCTGAAGGTAACCTCACTTCAGAGCTACAAACTATTCCCCACTATAGTGGTAAAGAAGCTCTACTTCTTCCTTCTACTACTGAGGATTACTCAGAAGAAGATGAAGGTATAATAGCCTCTCCACTAAAGTCTGAGCTCTAGGCGATGTTGGTCGGGTTTCCTAACCTTCCTATGACTAGTGTTCGACTCCAAGAAGCTTTTCCTGAGGTGATGGGATCTCTACTAAAACTTGAGAAGCTCATGGATCAAGGTTGAGAGTTCCTTTGCAAGGACACAAAGGCATAAGCCCAAGTATGCCACAACATCGACCCCGTGCAATACATATCTTGTTCGAAGACTTTGATAGGTTACTATCGTTAGCTGCTGAGAATCAAGCCAAGCAAAAATAGTTACAGCAGCACTTCCAGAAGGTCGAACGTTCAGAGGATGAGTCCAAGATTCTCTGAAAAGAGCTTGAGAACACCTTGACAGAGGTGAAAAAGGTAAAGGGTCGCAAAATCGAGCTCGAACGAGAACTCAAGCAAATCAATGCCCAACTAGAAGGCCTATCAATAAAGGCAAAGAATCTCAAGCGAGATTATTCTACATTGTCTGCACATCATGGTGGTAATTCTGCTTATCAGGCCATCATTGAAATTCACAATGATGTGGCAAATTCAACAGATTATATCCATTCGAAATGGACGTTTATTACAGACTCCTTACATTGCAGAGTTTAAAATCTCTTTTATTATTTTTTGTAATTCAATATTCTTTCAATTTTGCTCTATACCTAATTTTAATATTTAATATGATAAAAGTTGGTTTCCATTTTTGGTTTTATGTATGGTTTCACGTATTTTCCATTGACAGATAGTTTGTGTTCATTTCCGTTAAAGGTCATAATCTTGTATGCATTACCACTAAAAATGGTCCTTCCCAATTAGGAGACCATTTACCTAACTCTCGATCTTTTGATCCAAGTGGTAAGATCAATTTCCAAACTAAACTCCTTCTGCGAAATTTTTTACCCGAACCATTCGGTTATAAGCCTTTGCAAAATTTAATTTTTGTTGCATTATATTATCCAATGCTCTGTCTTGGACTTCCTTGAGATCATTGAGCTAGGCCAACATAGCTTCATGATAATCAATGTCACTTAACTCATTTTTCTTGGCCACCTTCAATGACTTAAAGATTATTTTCATAGATAAAATTGTATCATGACCAAATACTAAGGCAAATGGGGTAGTCCTTGTACTTGGTCTTCCTGATGTTCAATAAGCCCATAAGACTTCAGATAATAAATCATCCAATTTTCTAGGATTTCGGTCTATTACCTTTTTAGATTATTTTTTTATGATCTTGTTAGTCGATTCAGCTTGACCATTAGCTTGGACATAATATAAACTATAATTAATTAACTTAATTCCATAATCCTAAATGAATACTCAAATCCCTTGGCCGTTAAAGACTAAAGCATTATCCACAGTTATAGATTATGGAATTCCAAATTGATGATTTATCATTTTTTGGACAAATTTGATGAACTAAACTTATCAATTTCTTTATAAGACTTAGCTTTTACGTATTTGGTAAAATAATTCGTGGCTATTAACACAAACGTGTGTCCCTTACTTTAAGTAGAGTAGACTTTGCCAATTATGTCAATGGCCATGGTTTGACTATTGAATGTAAGGGGCTGGTTGGAACTCAAGGTATGTTCCCATGCCATTGACATGCCTGACGGCCCTTAGAATATTCTAGGCACTCTTTTAAAACTAAAAGTTTGCAATACCCATACCTTTGTATTAACTAGCATATTTTTAATCTTGATTGATGAGCACCGCAACTTCCTTCATGTACCTCGATCATGACTTCGAATGATTCCTCTTCTCTTAGGCACTTCAAAAGTAATCCCTCAGCATCTAGTTTGTATAAGTCCCCATTTTCTCCCTAAAGAACATAATGTCGAGCTTTTAACTTCAACGAGTTACTTCCTTTTGTATTTGGATTCCTTAGGAAGTCTATAATTGGTTTTCTCTAATCATTATCCTAGTAAACTTTGACAGAAAAGACATCCGCTGCAAATTTTTTGCCAATGACAGAGGAAAGCATTCTTCGATTTAGCCTAGCTAACTTATTTTTCCAATTACTAGGGACCCATTGCCTTATAGCCATTTGAGCTAACATATTTGCTCTTGAGTTATCCTCTCGAGGAACATGATGCAAAATCATGTCATCAAACTCTTTGCACAATTGTTGTGCAGCTATTAAGTATGGTGCCTACATATCACTCATACACTTGTACTCTCTTGTTAATTGCTTGACAACAAGTTGTGGGTCTCCTTCAATTTCTATTGAAGTAACTCCCATTTCCTTAAGTACTTCAAGTCCAATAATTAAAGCTTCGTATTCAGCTTGATTATGGTAATAATTCCCCTCAAGGGTAATCCAACAAGGGACTGAATTGAAAAGTCAATGACATTCTCCTTTGTTGTTTTAGACCCATCAAAATTTAACTTCAATGGGGCTAAACTTACAAACAAGTTTTCCTCAGCAATTTTTAATTTTACCTTAGGATGATCAATCAAGAAATCTGCCAAGGCTTGTCCCTTAACAACCTTTTGAGGAAAATAAATTAAGTCAAATTTGATAATGGCTAGACTCCATTTAGCCATTCTGCCACTATGGGTCGTGAAAGCATATGGTGGACTAAGTAAGTTTGAGCAATCATGTGAACCACAAAGCTTAAAAGATAATGACGTAGTTTAGTCATAGCAAAATAAAGTTCTAAACATAACTTTTTGTTGAACAATATTTACATTCTACTGAGTTTAATACACGACTCAAATAGAAAATAGCTTCCTCAAGATTACAATCATTGTCCTGATCTAAAACAATTCCTATTGATTTTATTATAGCCAATATATAGAGCTTCAACAGTCTTCCTTGTTGAGGAGGAATCAAAACTGGAGGGTTCGAGAGACATTTCTTTATCTCCTTGAAAGCCTTATGATGTCGGTCTTCCCATATGAAAGCCTCTTCTCCTTTAAGCTTCAACAAGGAAGAGAATACTTTGGTTTTTTCTACAACATTAGCAATAAAGGGTCTTAGAAAATTCACTTGCCCTAAGAACCTTTGAAGTTCTTTCTTATTAGACGGGAGCTTGAATTATTGTTTTAGTTTTCTATTAGTGAACTTCAACCCCTCGATTATGAACTAGAAATCCTAAGAAATTCCTTGCATTCACGCAGAATGTATATTTTAAAGGATTTAATTTTAGTAGTGAACCCTCATTCTTTTAAATCGTCTCAAGAGAGAGCTTCGAGGTGTGAGTAACGTCTTGTGATTTCAACACTATATCGCCGATATAGACTTTTATACATTTTCCAATCATGTCATGGAAAATTAGGTTAATAGCATGCTGGTAAGTTGCCTTAGCTTTTTTTTTAAAATCCAAAAGGGCAGTACTACCCACTTGAATGTCCCTAGATTATCAGGACAACAGAAGGCAATCTTATGTATATCCACTAGAGCTATAAAAATTCGATTATACCCAGAGTACACATCCATTAAGGAGAGCACTTGGTTCCAACCTGTACTATCTACTAATAGGTCAGGTACGGGCATAAGATATTCATCTTTAGGAGTAGCACTGTTTAAATTCCTAAAGTCCATACATACTCTTAATTGGCAATTTTTCTTTATTACTAGAAATATATTAGAAAGCCATTCTACATACCTGGCGTCGTACAACTTTTAACAGGCACTTGATCTCCTTCTTAACTTTGAGGATGATTTCTGTGGACATCTTTCTAAGCGCCAGCTAGAATAGTCTGTAGCCTTTCCTGATGGAGAGTCGGTGTTTTACCACACTTCGAATTAGTCTTGGTATCGCATTGTAGTCCAAATCGAAGCAATCCTTATATTGTCTCAAAAGAGACGTAAGTTGCTATTTAACCTTTTGGGGAAGTAGCTTGCTAATGAAGGTTGGTTTTACTTCTTCTCCATCACCTAAATTGACTTCCTCCATGGGATATTTTGTTTCTGCCTTCAAATCTTCAAGTTTGACTGAAGTATATTCAAGATTTTTTAGTCTAATTTCATCGAGACTCTCTTTACTCTCAACATTGTGTTGGTCTGTCACTTTTTGTTCAGCCATATATATGGCTAACCTTGATAAGGCCAAAGCTATAACTTCCTCTTGTCTTTGCAGAGTTGACTATTCATCGTCCACTATGTATTCAATCAAGGGTGTCTCTGACCTTTTCTCTATCAAGCATGGTATGGACAACTCCTTACAAAACCACTCGAGAGCCACTTCCTTTAGCTCTTCCTTGGACACGATTATCTCAGTGGGCTTCCTGTGTTTGTTTCTTCCCAGTATCTTTACACAGTCAACATTTTTCTTGTAAAATGTTGCCTTGATAATATTTAAAGAAGTCATAAATGGCTTGTAATATGCATACACAATTTCAACCTAGTTATTTCATTCCAGAAGAAAAGTGCTTGATGCAATGATGATGGTACACAATTATTGGAATGAATCCAAACTTGCCCTAATAGAGCGTTGTAACTTGAAGTTGAGTCAACCACGAAAAATGCAGCTACCACGATTCGACTTCCAACTTGTAATTCGAGGGGAATGACTCCTTGTGTTCTAATAGCATTTTCCTAAAAAGCTGCAAACAAAAACCTTAGAAGGGATCAAATCATCTTCTGTTTTTCTCAGTTTACGGATCATGGTATGTGCTAATATGTTGACAATTGCACCATTGTCAATTAATACACAATTCACAATTTTAACTTCTATATGAATCTTAACATTCAAAGGTTTAAGATGTTAAGCCATATCTCGAGGGGGCTTTTCGATGATTATAAGGTCACTTCTCCGATCTCCATCTACTTTGTCCTCGGTTCCTTGCTCCATGTGCATACCGCCTCTTGTGGTATTCGTTGATAGTTCCCATATCCTTGAGGTCAACTTCTTCAACTTTGTGTAGCTGATTGTGAACCACTCAAAATGAGGATGACCATGTTGCATTCCACGGTCATAATTTGTTCCATTGCATCTTTCTTCTTGGGGTTCTTGGTCTTCTTTGCTTGAATGATCTTTGTCATTAAGGGAATCCTCCTAAGCACTATTGTGGTTGGACTCTTCCTCAGGGGTTTACTCTTCTTCTGAACTCTCTAGAGTCTCTTATGTCTGTCCTTATTGATTGGTTGTCCCCACATTAATAATGTGTATGAGCCAATTGATGCCCATGGACTCCAGCCATTCGTCTCTGACTTTTCCTGTAGTGTGGTTTATATGAAATCCCCTTTTTGGACCTGGGATAAACTCCTTATCTCATGTAAAGGTTCCTAGTACGTACACTTCCTCTTCATTGTCACTTCCATCTGAGAATCTCACTATTATCTCATTCTTGTCTGCGAAGCTAGTGACTCTTTTCTTTCCTCGTTCTTCTTAAGCTCGAGTGACTTCCTCTTATTCCTCTGAGCTAGTAGATTCAACTCCTCTTTTGAGCCTATTGTGTTCCCTAGCTTTTTGAGATGCTTCAGATTGTTTTTCTTCCATATTTTATCTTTGTTTAGCAATCTACTAGCATAACCATCTTCTCCGTTTGGTACGAGTCATGTTTAGGAAATTTGGGTTATAGCCATATTTAAATTTCAATTTCAGATGCTCCTTCATGTTGGTATGAAGGTGGTACCATTTCCCTAGCTCTGTAAGTGGCACTTTAAAAGTTTTTGGTTTCCTTATCACCACCTATGTTGCTTCTTTCCTTTGTCGGACTAATCCCGACCGTATAGAAGGTCTTCCCCTTGAAGCGACCTAACTTCTTTTTTTGTGAATATCTTCCTTGTTTTCTTCAAGCACTGGTGATTCGCAGGCTTGACGTCGGTCGAAGAGCTACTGACTGTCCATACGCTCGAGTTGGTTTCTTTTCTTTTGAATTTTCTTAGTCTTTTATCCTCACCTGTTCCATGAACAACTCAACCACCTTGTCTTGGCATGCAGCACATAAAATGTTCTGAGGGTTAGGTAAGGTCACTGGGAAAATTGATTCAAGAATCCCAGTTGTTGGTTTTGCCATTACAACCATTTTTAGCTTCACCTTTTTCTCTTCAACCATTGTTGGTTGGACATCAAATTCATCTCCTCATCTTGTGGGTTTGATCTCCTCGAACAAAACAGGTCTGCCACTTTTGAATATGTGACATAATAGTCAAACTTGCCTGAGAGTTCATTTAGCAGTCCAATTTCAGGATCTCTAGCTCTGTACCGTTCCTTTTGGATTTGTTGTTGAGTTTTCTTTCGTGAAGTACTCATAGTTGTTCTTGCAAACAAACATTGAGAGTTAGTAAACTCTTTATTATCTTGTGACAATTGAGAAACATTCAAAGCAAACATGTTAGCATTAACCAAATCAGGAAATAGATTAGTATCAACTTGCATTGTGTCTGTTTCTTTCTCGAGGAATTTAACTATCCTTCAATCTATCATATCTTGAATAAGATTTCTAAATACAAGACATTTATTAGTCGAATGAGTAAATGAGCTATGCCATTTGCATAAATTTCTGCCTTAGAGCTATTCACTCAAGGGCATCTTATGTCGCCTTACCAATATTAGTTGCTTAGCTTGCAACAGCAGAAAAAAAATTTGATCTGCTTTACTTATGTCAAAGGAATACAACCTCGCTACGGAAGTGGGTTTATTTAACTCTTGCAGTTGAGTTTGTTTCTAGGTCAGAGCCTTGCACATAAAGGGTTCTTGGTCGTCAAACTCAGCTACATCCACTTCAACATTAATATCATAATAATATGTCTCATAGGATGAAGCCCTATTTTTTGTTCTTCTTTTAGCATATACTCATATCAAGCAGCTCTTTCTACTAGCTCGAACAAGCCATGGAAGACCATTCCTTCAAACTTATTACGAAATTCAAAGCTCAACCCATCTTAGGATAGCTTTACATACTTGACTTCATGTAAACTAATGTTACACCTGGCTCGAGCTTGCTTGAAACAATTAAGATAATCTTCAGCGGTCTCATCTTGTTGTTTCAACCTGGCTAGGTCAGCCATGAAAACGCCTACACTCGTTCGAGCAAACTGAGTTATAAATATTTCTTGCATATCATCCCAATTTATGATTGAATTATGAGGGAGATTAATGTACCACATAAACGCCTGTTCTGTCAAAGAATTAGGAAACAAATGTAATTTCATGAAATCGTGGTTAGAATATTCTCCACATTAGATAGTAAAACGCTCGATATGCTCTAGAGCAGCTTTCTCATCATCTCCAGAAAAGGACATGATGTTAGAGATTCTGTAATTTCGAGGAAACTGGAACTACTAGTCTATGTAGTCAATGTAAGGTTTCTTATAAACAAGCCTTTGTACCCTATGAATCTCATGCCTATACAGATGCTCGAACTTCTCAAGCCACCTAAGCGGTATTTGGTATGGGATGTAAGGTTGATTACCACGTGCAGGATCATTGAGGTTAGGAGGTGGTAGAACTGGTGAAACTTGAGTTCGTATGTGTTTGCTAAGGGTTTCAATAGATTTTGGACATATAAAATGGAATTATTTATTGAATAATTATAGGTCACATATGAAGAACATTTTCTATAGGTATTCTTCTTATAATCTTAAGAATCGAACTTTAGGATCAGAGTATAATTCAATTGGTAATCACACTTTTCCTCTAAAGAGGAGGCTTGAGTTCGAACTTAACCTACATTGTATCATGAATTCATAATAGATTAGAAAAAAAACGAATTGAACTTTAAGGCTCTGATTGGTAAAGACAAAAAGTGAGGAGAAAAAAAAAGTGAGATAATGAAAAAATATGATGTTTTCCATCATACGATGGAAAAGTGGGAAGAAAAAAAAAATGACAAAAAAATTAACTTATTTTAAGTTCCATCCACCAATCATCTCAATTTAAAACGATTGTGATTTGTTTATGTAAAAAGAAAACATCAATCGTCCCACTCTTCTTTCCTAACCTTTTTTTCTCTATCAAACGATAGAAAACATGATCTCCACTTCTCTTTCTTCATTTCTCCTACTTTTCCTCTCTACCAATCATAGTCTAAAGTGAAAAGATAAAAGACAAAATAGGATTAAGATGAGTTGACCCTTATCATGGAATCAAAGGGTGATTAGAATCTGTATTTACATTTAAACTCTCAAGAGTGTTCTCTCCCCTTTATTCAAAACAATCTAGTGTAGTTTAACTTTGATTCAATTTCCCACCCCCTCCCTTTTTATTTGCAAAAACTTAATAGCTATGCAAAATTGCATAAACTCAACTATTAAGCAGAAGGGCAAAATTGCTATGTAAAAATCTCTCTTTAGAATTTGTGAAACCATAAATGTGATGAAAATTATCAAGCAGAAAGGGAAATAAAGTTAATATGAAAAAAAATAAACATTTTAAACAATATTGAATATTCTCAGTCTGCAAGCCTGTTATGACAAATATATGAACTTTTGTTAGACAGAAAAATTTCCTACCATTGATTAATTTTGATAGGTTAAAGGGGCTATATAAACATTACAAATGCTAATATGCAATGCAAATTAAAACAGTAGACATGCAAAATCAACCCCTTTATGAAGAAAAAAAAAAAACAAGATAATTCCAAAATCTTTATCTAGGTGTGTTGAGCCTATGTCTTGGCTTAGCCATGAGCTTGATGATCACTTAGCCTTCTAGACCAAGATTTGATCTAATCATTCGTTTAACAAATGAGATTAACGATGCTTACTCAAAAGCTGCAATGATCTTTCAAGAGTTGCCTGGCGAGATCTAATGATCCACTTTTCTTGTAGATCAAGTGCAAATTATAAGCTGCCTCTTTCCGAAGATCACAGTAACCGGGTTTCGGATTCTCCACGTGGTGTGGATTCTCATCAGGAAGTTTTGGGACAGGATAATCCTTCTCACTTGTTGCAAGCACCTTTTCATAATATGAAGCTGCCAGAGATATAAGCCCGACATGCTGACAAGCCCGGGCAATGTTAAATAGTGACTCCTGCACAAAGTATTTACCACAAATTTATTAATTTACAAATAAACATAGCAGAAATTAAGTTCTGATGAATCTGTGGCACATTGGCAAAACAAGAGCGTATATATATGACAGATGAAATGAAGATGCAGAAGGTTGAATCATTTAATTGCAGAAGTTTTGATGTTTGTTACGAATGGATACGGTTTTACATATAAACCAGTATGATCCTAGTTTATGTGGAGTAAGAGAAAAAAAAAAAAATTTTTGATTCAGCAAGAACTGTGTAATTCAGACTACTAACTTTTTGGTAAGAGCAAAAGAATACTGAGATAAAGGATAAAACAAGAGGATAGGAAGATGTGAGGGACTCAAGCCCCATCTTTCTGTCTGATTGCTGGTAGTGAGAAGACTATGCTTACTGAATGTAAATTCTTCTCTTCCCTCGATTTTCAGACCACTTTTTGAAAACTCTAGAAGAGAAAGGGATGCTAATCCTTCCAAGTTCCTCTCCACCTATACATTTTTTTTTCTAGCACATGCGAGTAAACAAGTTTGAAGTGCAAAATAACTTTTTGTAAACTTGAATTGAAATCTAATATTCTCTTTCAAATCCATGTGTCCAATTGTGAGGGCAATGTGATCAACGTGAGTTATCAGGGATTACTCTATCGTATCAAGGAAGAATAGATATGCATATCATTTTAATTTCCTTTTTCTTCCTTTGACTGGGTGAGATTTTGTTTAATTCCAACCAAACCCCCTCCCACCTCGCACATTCTAGAAAACACTGAACAAATTTTCTCTCTAAATCCAACCATGTGCAGCCTACCAAGGTATGTCTATGTGACCTGGGATTATTATTTTCTTGTGCTACAACAAATAGCCCTTGGATGTAGAGATTTACATGGAGATATATGTGGAGATTTACGTGATTCGTCAAGTAGCCTAAATCAATGGGCTTATACAATACAAATATTCTACTATAATCAAATAAAACACAATAGGTTACTCAAACCCATTAAAATCTTAGCTCCAATACACGTAAGTGCCTCTTCAACACACTAAGTTGTCTTTCTCGTGTCTCTGCCACACACTCTCAGTCAAATTAACACTGGAAAATACCTATTTATATTAATAGGTTAATACAAAATAACCAAAACTTTCATAGGTCCCAAAACTAATGCTTAACCAAATAGATATAAAAACTGCTTTAGCAAGTTGGACAAACATTGAAGTGTCAATTTACACATCCCCAAGTGTATGAAACAAACAATTTCACCCGAGTGCGAGCACTATTCAGTGTTTCGGTTTTAACTCCATTACCACATTTATTCAAATATATTAATCATCTATATTTGATACCAAAAGTAATTTTGACATATTAAATCAAAATGATTATCATTCTCAAGTAAGTGGTACAAAGTAATGTTTGACGAAAACATGAACCATTTTTTTTCCATAAAGTAACAGTAACAGAAAAAAAAAAAAAAAATAGGACAGAACATGACAAGAAAATGAAACCTGGCTGCTCTCACAAATCCGCAAATTGTTGTAGAGGAATGCTAAACCTTGTCCAAGACATTGGTGCTTGTTTTGAAGTCTAAAACCAAGGGCTAAGTTGACTAAGGCAGTCCCTAGAGAGGAAAAACAGAAAATAGAAAAAGAAGGACCATGTGAAAAGTGTCAACAACACTAAATAGCACATAAAATACTTTATTTATCTACTAAACAGGAAGGAGGGAAAACAAAACCAAAACATACCAACACACAGATTAATTAAGGGATTTTCTGGCAATAGCTTATAAGCTTCTAGGTATTCTCTCGCAGCATCTTGATGATGGCTGGCCACGGTAAACTGATGCCCAGAAATGAGAATGGAGGGTACACAATCTTTGTGTTTGACTCGCACAGTACGTAGAAACTTGGAATGCCTTGAATTACTTTTTCCCATCCTACAGTATCATCAAGATGCCAATCATTAAAAATTAGAAGCTGAAATAGAAGAATTTAAAAAGAACAATGTATCCCTACAAGGTTTACAATATGTTCAGGTACAGAAACAGATTTTTCCCAAGTCACGGTGAGAAAAAGTTTCCAACTACCCAGAGAGACTAAGGGTATTTATGTAACATGTGGAACCTAAAAACCCATAAATTGTTAATCAACAGGTTATACAGGTACGGAAGGAAAAGCTATGACCAATAAGGTCCTCCCACAACGAAATGGGAGGATTTACCTGACAAACAAGCCCTGTCAACTGTTACTAGGATGCAGTAGTGGATCTTCTTGGAGACTAAGCCCCCCACCCCCTTCTTTCTGCCCCAAAATATTTTGAAAACCCTTTAGTATTTTTTATTTTATTGTTGATAGTAATAAAATATAATATTTTCCATACTATGGGCCCTCCAGAATGAACTTTTTGCATGCATATATATATATATATATATATATAGAGAGAGAGAGAGAGACACACACACACACACACACACCCCAATTAAGTGTGCTCCCCCCTTTCCCCCCAAAAAAGAACATCTTTCAAGCTCCACTACTGCTACAATACATTTAGATTTGATAAATCATAGAACATCATAAACATTTATGATCTGCAGTGCAATTACAGCAGATTTTTCCACAGAGAGGGATGGGGGAAATACCGATAGAGCTCAAAATAACATCTCTCCATCCCCCTCACCCAACGGTCTACCAAACAACAGCGGGAAAATGGAAATAGGAAAATTTGTACCATACGTGATTATTAGGTGCAAGATCTTCAACATAATCGAAATAATATACAAAGTACAACAAGAATGAAGAGAAAAAACATTGGTCACTTCAAGCAAATTAAGATGCTTCTTTAACATGATATTTCCCCTTCCAATCCTTTGAATTGGCATCATTCTGGTAAACTAGTGTGCATTTAGTTACAAACAGATTCACCTCCAATAAACAGTGAAGCCCAGTCTTAAAACTGTCATTTTCCGGCTTTATGTACTGACAAAATCAAGCACCAAATACCCTAAGAGATAGACAAGTTATCCCAATACAATGATATAGTTCTGTATACAATATACGTCAAAAGATTAAATGAAGGTAAGGAATATGATTTCAGTTTTTTTAGGAAAACAAGACGCCATATGGAAATTGTATGTATTGAATGCCAAGAATAAGGTCTATATGTAGAACCAGATCTGACTCTTCATAATTTAGAATTACGGTTTAGTTGTCTTTCATCATATTATATCCATTTTCTTGTCTTCCTTGTCTTTCAAAATGCTATCTAGTATTTTCTAGTGTTTCGTACTTTCTTTGTTTGCTTCAATAATATTTTTCTTCCTCCCTCCCCCCCCCCCCCCAACCCAAAAAAAAAAATATAAAATCCTTCAAATAGAACAACATCCAGAAAAAAATAATTTATTTTGAATATGCTTCAACAAGATATAAAAAAGAGATTTCATTGGAACTAAAGGAAGTACTTCTCAACAAAAAATTTTCTAACTGCCTATATATCAAAACTTATCCAAATAAACACATGGTAAAATAAATACATTAGCCTAAGTATATGGAACCTTCTTGTACCTTAATGTTAGTATTATTATGAGACATCTGAGCACTAAAAGCGCATATTTCATGACAACTAATTATGTAATGTAATTAACATGATATAAAGATATAAGCATAAATACCTAGAGATTACTTTGTAATAGCAGTTCCAAGAAGCAAAGCTATATGGGTGCTGCTGAACAATGTATTTTACAGAGTCAAACCCATGCTTAGGGTCCATGGAGTTGTACGCCATTTCTGTAAAATTATAAGGAAAATGTCGGCTTTAGTAAGGCCTAGAAAGTTAAATAATGAAACAAACTTTTGAATCACTTTTAAGACTAAGATGTTCATTAAATAGAATAATTAAACAGTGTAGAGCATAAAACCCCATTAAGGGGAAAGGGATAGGTGGAACTGATCATAAAGAATGAATAAGATTTAAAGTCAAGGAATTACGAGCTCCAAGTGAACGAAGCTCCTCCTTCTTCTCAACAGGGAAAGTGTTGTAAGCCAATTTCAGAGCGAGTTCAATAATCTCTAATGCTTCACTATACCTTTGCAAAGATGCCAAGGCCTTGCACAACTGAGACCATATAATTAATGAATTAGAACCATCACAAATTAACTAAAACAATTTTAAAAGTGAAAATGGAAAAGAAAAGAAAAAAAAAGAATCATTGGAAAAGAAAGTAAAATGAGAAGGTAAGTATCAACTAAAAAACAGAAAGTGTCAACTCAACATTAATAACTGAAAGAAGCCAAGGAAGTTCAAAAGTATTAGCAAGGTGACAAAGAAGAATTAAAAATTGGAAAGAATCAAAAGAAGGGAAAATAAAGTACTAACATCTATGATAAGATGATGATGTTCATCATCTTTAAAAAGATTAGGTAGGAGAGGCACTTTACGTGGTTCTTGCTGCAGACAAGAAGCCAGTTGGTCATATCCCAATCTCACAACTTAATAATCTGAGAAGTTTACTGCTTTCACAAGTTACATCATAATCATTGACAATTTACCGGAGATTCATCATCTGAATCATCACTATGCCATTCAAGACCAGCAGCTATTGCAGCTGCTTTCTTTTCTTCCTTCAAAGCTGCTTTCTTTTGAAGCGACTTTCTAGCTCTGGCAGCTTTCAACCTATTTCAGATCATCGGGTCCCAAAAAAGTTAATTGAAAATATGTTCTTTATGAATCTAAGTGCAAAAAAGATAAACATAACCGTTCATACATACCTGTGCGTGAAAATATTAATAATAAAATTCTGTTTTTAAGAATAACATACACTAGATCATGACTGGTTTTGAGAAAAGGGCAACCAAATTTTTTTTGCTTCATTTCACTTTCACATTTTGGTACTAGAGAGAAGAAAGGTTCCATAAACTGAGCTGAGTTTGAATGCTTCTATGGTGAACAAAGATAGGAAACCTTTGATCACTAAATACAACAATGTTAACAAAGACCAATATAGGTTGACATCAGAGTAAAGCATACCTTCTCTTTCCTTCTCTGTATTAAAATTGCTTTTCCTTCTGATATAATAATTTCATATTTAGGGGAAAAATTAATATAAATTAAATCCAGAAAAAATACTGATGATGATACAAATCCTAGTTGGCAAATAATGTAACATCAGGATAAATAAATCAACTTAAAAAATAAATAAATAGATTATAAGATACCTTTATATTTCAAAAATTTTAATAAGTCCTCTCTATTTTTCGGATTGTGTGGAATGAGAAAACTGGAGAGTGTTTGATAGCTTAAAGAGGCCTATAGAAGTAATTAGAGATGGTTCAATACTCTTAATTTTTGGTTTAAAGGGATTTTTTTTTTGTTTGTAAAAGAGGTACATCTTTTAGATTTTGTGGAGTTTCCTTTTTGTAGTTGACTTTGGCTTTGAGTTACACCCTGTTGCTGCTTTTTAATACAGTTTTGCTTATAAAAAAGGATAAGATTCATGAATAGAAAGCTCCTTTCTTTTATGCAAAACGAGAAATATTTTGCACAAAAACTATTTGTCCCCCCTGCCTTAGCGCAGTGGTGAAGGGACACCTGTGTAATGATAAAAAAAACCTATTTTCATATAAAGAATTACTTATTTTCAGATTTTCGTTATGCATAAAAATTATAACGCTTTACTATTTTCAATGATGGTAAAGCAGCAGTGATAAGGATTGGAGGCAATGTAAGAGTAACAAAGATATTGAGATGTTTGGTGGTGGTCCCTAGTAATGTTTGTTGTTGTTGGCAACAGTTATTAGATACTGGAAATGATGGTTGTGCTTATTGGTATCTTATCAGTAATAGTTTCTAATGACAACGGTGGTCAATTAATGTAGAACAGAGAGATAAAGAAATAGAAACCAAGCTATTTTGAGGATTGAGAGAGAAATTAGGCTACCCTGTTTATTGAGAAAATTCAATAAGACTCAATTTAATAATTTGATTTTTATTCATTCATAAGCTAACTGAAAATTAATATAAGAATCTTTATATATAGAGATCTTAGATGTCATAATCCTACTCCAATACTTGAAATTAAAAATTAATCAAATACTATATCCTGTTTCTACTCCAACACTTGAAATTAAATAATAGTCAAATACTATATCTTAAAAACCCTACTAAAATATAATAATTCCTAAAACTCAAAATAACCATAATATTTTGTAATTGCAAAGTCGTCATCAATGATGCTTGTAAAAGCAAAGCAAATTCATGAAATTCTTGAAAATCGAGGTCACTACTAGATGAAAAAAATTTGGCTGAATGTTTTTAAGTGCTTCAAAAACCTTGGCTGAGAATGTTTGGAAGTGCTTCAAACCAAATAAGCAGGATAAAATCAACCGTAGGAGCATGCGTATCAACCATTGCTTCAATCATGTCTTCATTCTTGTCTCAGGTGTTATTGCAATCCGTGGTCTCAACTTGCTCGACTAAGAATTTCGGCTTGTATTGGGGCATCTCAAAGTCAATAATCTTGGATACTTCATCTTCTTGGTTCTCATGTTGGAGTTGAGCATCATTAACCACATCATGAGTTGAGCATGCATATCAACTATTGCGAGAAAAATTGGCGGCGAGGCTTTCTATTATTTTAGAAACCCTATCAAGTACCTGTTCAAGCTCGAGTAACACCTCTTTGGGCAGAGTTGGTTCCCTTGGCGAGTAATACTCAATCTTCATCTAACAACAATAGTCATAAATATAACAACCATTCAAATTTGCCCAAAAAGCATCTTTGCGCCAATGATAGTGCACAATGGCTTGAAAATCAACATCAATTTAAGAGATTATAATTTTCTCAATAAACCTGTATGGATCAAAAACCTGATGCAACACATCCTATGTGACCGGATAGAATACATCATGAATGGTCACACAAAGGATCAACGCTCAATTGAACCCATTACTCATAAACACTTGAATACAATTTTGTTCAGTTTTTTTTTCTTCTCTCTTTTTTTTTTCTTTTTTTCTTCAAAAATCATAAACTACATAAAGAAAAATAAATTAATTAATTAAAAAACTTGCAGAACACTATCGGAACTATTCGCGACACTGCTCACAACAATAAAAGCATTTTTTTAAATGTTTTTTTTTTTTTTTTTTTTTTGTTTCACTGATTTGGGCTAGGGTTTGTTTGGTGGATGTATGGTTATTTGGGTCTAAGGTTTGTTTAGGCTCTTATACCAAACTGATTTTTATTCATTCATAAACTAACTGAAAATTAATATAGGGATCTCTATATACAGAAATCTTAGATGTCCAAGTCCTACTCAAATATTTGAAATTAAATACTAATAAAATACTATATCCTAAAAACCCTACTAAAATATAATAATTCCTAAAACTCAAAAAACCCATAATATTTCATAATTACAAAATTGTTCCAATATCCTAAATTAAAACCTTTATCTCTATTCTTCCTACTATAACCCATCATACAAATTATTTTGCAGAACACTCTTCACGACACTGTTCATCTACACCGTAAAGCAAAAAAAATTTCAAATGTTTTTTTTTTCACTGATTTAGGCTAGGGTTTGTTTAGACTCTGATACCAAACTGATGTAGAACAAAGAGATAAAGAAATAGAAACCAGACTACCTTGAGAATTGAGAAAATTCAATAAGACTCAATTTAATAATCTGACTTTTATTCATTCATAAGCTAAATGAAAATTAATATAGGGATCTCTATATATAGAGATCTTAGATGCTTTAGTCCTACTCCAATACTTGAAATTAAATACTAATCAAATACTATATCCTAGTTCTACTCCAATACTTGAAATTAAATAATAATCAAATACTATATCCTAAACACCCTACTAAAATATAATATTCCTAAAACTCAAAATACCCATAATATTTCGTAATTACAAAGTAGTCCCATTACCCAAAATTAAAACCCTTGCCTCTATTCTTCCTTTTTGTACCCCATCATCTCTATCTCTGTCAATGGTTATAGGTGACAGGCAATGGTGTACATAGCAATGGAGTAACCAGTGGGTTGCAACTAGCAAGTGACACGTGTTTGAGCTCATTTTGGAAAATGAATTCAGCTCTTGAACAGAATCGTAAGCTTAATTTTTTGTAATCGGGAAATATTTTTCATTAGCTTATTTCCTTTTATCATAGATACACCAGAGAATGCATAAAACGTATTCATAAAAGTTATTTTCTATGAAACAAATGGAACCTAAATGAGTCCCTGGTTTCACTCCCTCCAAGCTGGCCATTAGTTGGTCTATGTGCTCTATTCATTCCTTTCTTTTTTTTTAAAAAAAAAAAAAAAAACTACAAGAGCATGGCATTTGAGTAAACCACTTCAAATATCAAGTCTTATCTAGCTCTACTCCTTTCTTCTCATTGTCATGTTTTCTACCACTTGCACGTTTCCCTTCTATTCTAGTTTATCCTCATAGATCATCAAAATGAAAATCAATTTGCAAAGAATTACATGTTCGCAGAAATACTGTTGCCAGAAGCTGCATATATCAAAAAATGCTGATGCCAACATCAACAATGAATTATTTGAAGTTTTCTTTCATGTGCTTTATAAAGTTATAGGACATGGAGAAGGTGATGACCTAATTTTTGGAGACCTAGTATTAGGAAGGTTTTGAGGTAAAGATTATTTTTTTGTCAAACAAGCATATAAGCTAAGTCAAGAAAAGTGAAGAAGAGAGTTAATTTGTTACTGCATTGATTTTCTTCACAGAACTTGCTTATAAACTAGAGATTGCTTCTAATAAGATTGATTGTACAACAAGATTATAAGCTAGAGAGCGAATAGTGAAGAAGACAGTTAATTTAATAATTAATTTTCTTCTCAGGAACTTGCTCTAATGATTTTCTTCAAGGGAATAACCATTTACCATCAATAAATTAAATAAGCAGAGTTAATGTTAGAGCATCGAGGCAAATACAAGGGGTTAGTAGTGACTGCTTTAAAGGACTATATAAACATGAGAAACACTAGTATAAACACATCTTACATGCACCATCATGTAAACATGCAAAATCAACTAAAAATGATAATAATATAAAATTACTCCCTTTCTTCCATCAGTGTTCCCCGCTTTTCTTTATTTGAATGTCCCACAAATGTCTACAAATTGTCCTTTAAATTTCTGTTTATACCAACAGAACTACTCTTATATGAGACAAAGGAGTAAAATAGGAACTCAAATGTTGACAATATTTATGAGACAAAGGGAGTAATATAGAAAACTTGTGATGGAGTATGCATGGAAGATTAGATTTAGGGGTTTAGATTTGATTATTATGGGTTATTTTGATTAAAAGGGTAATTGTGCAATTTTGATAATATTATGGGTATTAGGATTTTAGGGAGAAATTAAATATTTTATTATTATGAAATATTTAAGTTTTATTCCGCTTACTTATTGGGTAGGGCTAGGGTTTCTAAATATTTTGAGTCAGTTTTTGAATGACTAAACAGATAATTATTGATAATTGATTGCATCCCTGTGATTAGGTTTGCAGCTTCAGGGTGATTCAGAATCGTTCTTTATTTCTTGTTAAATTTTTTTCTTTGAATCTCCTAGTGTTCTAAATCAATTTAACTAGCCACCCCTATGCAATTAGGCAAAAGCTGTGTGCTAAGATGCAGACCTAGCGTGCCTTGCTGAGCCCTCAGCCTAGACTCTCCTCTAAAAGCTACACTCTTCTTTCTATTGTACTCAACAGTGGCATAAATAGCTGAGCATTTCCAAATTTCTTTTATTTTTTTAAATAGATCACTAAAGAACACCAGAAAAAGGAAATGCAACCCAATATAAGGGGTAACCCACAAGAGAAGCAACAAAGGAAGGAGAAAGAAGGGACAACCTTTTAAAAAAAAAAAAAAAACAACAAACAATGAAGAAATCAGAATTAAACTTCAACGAACCAGAAAACAGCCCCTTCAAAAACTCTATGATTGTGTTTACTCTACATATAATTACAAACCAAATAATAATATAATGAACATTGAGACGAAAGAATTTTAGATACAAAACTGATAAGATAGAATGGAGCAAAATTTGCTACTCACCGATCTAATGGATGAGCTATTGGTCTCGACCCAGGAAATACATTATCTGTTTGCTGATGGGCAACTTTTTGTACCCTTTGACTGAGAACACTTGATGATAGCCTTTTCTTTACCTTAACCTAAATCAAGAAGCATTATCAAGGCTTATACCCTACAACCATAAATATACAACTTATACAGATAATGATGTAAATAGAAAATTGAGAAAAACCATACTCCCACAATAAATTTGAAAATTGCACAACTACACTGAACTTTTATTTTTTAGAAAACATAAATAAACAAGCCCAGCAACATAAAGGACTAGATAAACATAAAAACATGAAAAGACTACACCAAGTCCTGAATAACCCCCATATTCTCTCTCCAATGTAGCTTTTCATCAGACTTGTGGATGGTGTTTTTCTGGATTTTGAGCCAAAAAAGGTACTTTTAACCAAAATGTGTTTTTGGTTGGAAAAGACTATTTTGGGACTTCTCACAATTCTGACTTACCAAAACAGACTTCTTTGAGTCTGGTTTTCCTTAGTCCAAATATTTGGCTTCTCGGAAGCTACAAGTTAATAGTTAAGCGGGTGAACATCACCCGGTTGATGCAAAACAATGAAAAAAAAAATAATGCTTCGTTTATAAGGACACTTGAGAGAAAGAGAGAGTATAGACACCCCCCTCCAAGTCTCTCTGTCGCGTGACCTCCCTCTCTCTCTGTTTGTGTTCTACATGGCCTCTGAGCAAGAGGACACCGACCCCGAGAGGTAGCACAGAATCATCTCCCTCTCTCTCATAAGCCCTAAAACCCACAGCTGTTCCTCAACTCTACCCATGCTGCAGCAATGGGGGTCTTTGAAACTACAACAATGGTGGCCGCGACAGATGCAGCATTGCCAACAGCAAGGAATGCCATGTCTCTCTCTCTCTCTCCCTCCTATATTATGCACCATAATGTTTCACTAATCTCTTAATCTTTTAATTTCATGCCAGATTTTTAGAAATTCAGAGCGGATTTCATAGTTCATTTCATTGAAAAATTTGTTTTACATGCGTATAAACGATGTAGGACAGTAACAAGAGAAGTAGAAAGAAGAGAAATAACAAGAGAGAAGAGACGAAAAGGGAGACTAATAGACGAAATTAGAGTGAAAAATAACTTGACTTCAAGAGAGACGGAGAAGATTAGAGGATGTTAGGAGTATTAGGGTTAAGAATGTTAAAGGTATTTGATGGGGTACAGAAGGGTATGTGGACATAGTTGTAATTATGAAAAACTTTTGGGTTTTAAGAATTGTATTTTAGTAGGAATTTTAGAACATAGTATTTGATTAGAATTTAATTTCTTGCAATAGGATTAGGACATAAGTATTTTATTAGTATTGAATTTCTTTATTAGAAGTGTTGGAATAGTATTAGAAGTATTTTATAGATCTCTATGTAATTTTCAGTAGCTTTGAATGAAATAAAAATAAGATTATTGATATTGAGTATCAATTTCTTCTCAACCTTCAGGGTAGCCTGGTTCTCTTCCGATCCTAAGAGTAGCCTGGTTTTTATTTCTTTCTTATTTTTCTCTACATCAGTTTGGTATCAGAGCAAAAGGTCCTACATCTATAAAAAAATCAGATTGTGAAAAGTAACATGAACAGTAATAGATCGTGTGTTTCAGAAGACAAATAGCAAAGAGGGAGAGTCAGATTAGGTCACCTCCATCGCTCCTCTGAACATGCCGTCACCACCACGATGTGCGGAAGTTTCCAGTGAGCATAACCCACCACCTTCGCCATCGTTGCTAAAATGGCTGATCTGTTTTGTGGTCAAGGTTTGCTTGTCTTTGACCAGCTGGTACAGATCTACCTATGCAAATTTCTAAGGTTTTGTATTTATTTTTAGTTTGTTTGCTGTATTTAATCTCTTTTTTTTTAAAAAAAGAAAATAAAGAAATATAAAGAAAAACATAAAAAAAGAAGCAAAAAAAAAGCTTCCTTTAATGCTTTATTTTTGTTTCTAATTTATTTAAATTAGAAATATGTTGTCTATTTTTGAGCTTGACCAACAACTCACCGAAGTTTAATATAAGCTTACAAGTCATCATTCTTCAGTTGATAAGCTCACTTGTGTTCTTGATCAAACTAAATTATGTTTTCCAAAGGTAACACAATCACCTCCTATATTGCTTCGAATAACACTTTTTTGTTGATGGAAGTTTTAGTTGTTGACCAGCTTTTCAGGCATTCATATATTGATGTAAAAATTGCAATCGCCTCTTCCTTCGGTGAGTTGACAAGAATAACTGTATCAGACACCCCTTGTGATGATCATCAAATGAATGAGGTCTTTCAGTTGATTGTGTCATCGTTTGAAAATCTAGCTGACAGGTTTAGTCCGTCCTATACAAAGAGGATCTCAATTCTTAAGATTTTCACCAAGGTAAAATTATGTCTAGTGATGCTAGATCTTGGATTCGATATGTTGATTATTGTTGAAAATAATACTTGAAATAAACTATGTCTTATTGCTTGAATGAAAACAGTACAATCGATCCAATATATAGACTTATGAATACTAAGTCTAATAGGAGTAGGACACAACAATTTAGATAAAATACATCCAAGTCTACTAAAACACTTATTAAGAATCCTAAAATGACTCTCAACACTCCCCCTCAAGTTGGAGCATAGATATCATATGCACCCAACTTGTTACAAATAAATCGAACTTGACAACCATCCAATGGTTTAGTAAATAAATATGCTAACTGATCTGTTGACTTCACATGTCGTCTGATACTAATCACATTTTGTCGAACGACATGACAATCAACTTCAATATGTTTAGTTCTCTCATGAAATACTAGATTATTTGTAATGTGAATAGTTGCTTGGTTGTCACACACCAAGCTCATAGGACTTGAATGGTTAATCACAAAGTCTGCTAACAATTGTTTTAACCAAACCATCTCACATGTGGTATGCGTCATTGCTCTATATTCTGACTCAGTACTCAATCTAGACACCACAGTTTGCTTCTTACTTTTCAATGATACTAAATTTCTTCCAAAAAACACACAATATCTAGTAGTGGATCTTCTGTAAGATGGAGAGTCGGCCCAATCTGCATCAGCATAACCTCCAATTTGAGTATGAACATCATTTTGATAAAGTAAACCACGATCAGGAGCACTTTTAAGATATCTTAAAATTCGAACTACATCTCAATGATTAGTTCGTGGAGCATCGAGAAATTGACTAACCACACTTATTGCAAATGAAATTTCAGGCCTAGTACTAGTCAAATAATTCAATTCTCCAATCAAACACCTATATTGTCCTGGATCAGATAATAAGTCACATTAATCAACTGCAAGTTTTGTGTTGAGATTCATGGGACTATTATAAGTTTACACCTTAACATTCTAGTATCAGTAAATAAATCAAGAACATATTTACGCTGAGATAAAGAAACATTATGACGAGATCTAGCAACCTCGATATCCAAGAAGTACCTCAATTGTCCTAAATCTTTTGTTTGAAGTTTAGTACTCAATAACTGTTTCAGTGCTAGAATTCCTTCTTTGTCATCTCATATGATCATAATATCATCCACATATACAATCAACAATATTCTACCTGCCTCACTGTGTTTATAAAATATAGAATGATCTACACCACATCTGTTAAGGCCAAAACCAACTACTACTTCACTGAACCGACCAAACCATGCTTGAGAAGATTGCTTCAATCCATATAAGGACTTCTTTAATCAACATACTAACCCAGACTCTCTCCCTAGCAAGAAATCTGAATGGTTGCTCCATGTATACTTCTTGCAAATTACCATTTAGAAACAGATTTTTCACATCAAACTGATGTAGGAGCCAATCAAAAGTGGTTGCTAGAGAGATATACACACGAACAGAAGTAATTTTAGCCACCAGAGAGAATGTCTCAGCATAATCAATATCATATACTTATGTATACCCCTTTGTTACTATGCGAGCTTTTAATCTTTCAATAGTACCATCAGAATGAACATTTACAGTATAGATCCAGCGATAACCAACAACAGATTTCCCTTATCTATCATTAGTATTCAAGGCATGTATCTCTTCATCCATAGCTCATTTCCACCTAGGATGGGACAAAACTTCTGTAATAGATCTAGGAATCGAGACAGAGGAGATTGAAGCAACAAATGAAGCATATGAAAGAGATAAATAATCATAAGACACAAAATTAGCAATCGGATAAGCAGTACATGAACGTTTACCTTTACGAAGAGCAATAGGCCAATCATCCTTAGAAGACAATTCATGATCTATCAACAAGAGCGCAATTAGTGGAGCAGCAAAGGGAGAAGGGCGCGGACGACGGGAATAAACTTGCAACGGAGGATCGGACGAAGGAGGAGGAGGATCTGACTGTGACTGTGTAAAGGGCATTAGAACAGGTAGTGGAAAAGGAAATGAATCAACCAAATCAGAGATAGAATGAGACTCAGAGTAATATAGGGTAGACTCAAAGAAGGTAACATCGGCACAAACAAAGTAACTCTTTAGTGAAGGACTATAATACCGATAACCTTTGCGTGTACGAGAATAACTTAAGAAAATGCATTTGATAGAGCATGGGTCAAGTTTTTCAACTCCTAGTCGGAGCTTATGAATAAAACAAACAGACCTAAAAATACGATGAGGTAAATGGAAGGTAACATCCCTAGGAAAGAGCACGAAGTGAGGGGATTGGCCATCAAGAACAGAGG
The DNA here is from genome assembly GCA_023935145.1 of Bretschneidera sinensis. Taxonomy (NCBI): domain Eukaryota; kingdom Viridiplantae; phylum Streptophyta; class Magnoliopsida; order Brassicales; family Akaniaceae; genus Bretschneidera; species Bretschneidera sinensis. Next base: position 90,601,136 of record CM043700.1, read on the forward strand.
ATGGCTGACGGTTAATTAAGTAACATGCAGTAAGAATAGTCTTACTCCAAAACAATTTGAGGACATGCATATTAAATAAGAGAGTACGAGCAATATCCATAAGATACAATTTTTTTGCTCCGCGAGCAAGATGACTCATGAATAATTCTAGACTTAGTCATGAAAGTTGTAAAAAGCTCAGAAAAATACTCACGGGCATTGTCATTACGAAGAATCTTGACAGACAAGTCAAATTTGGTTTTTATTTCAACACGCACAAAAAATAGAAAATAACTCAAAACGGTCTTTCATTAAATAAAGCCACGTAAGCCTGAAATAATCATCCACAAATGTAACGAAATACGGAAATCCAAGTTTGGAAGTCATACAACCTGGACCCAAAATATTATAATGTACTAACATAAAAGGACTAAACACACAATTATTAATTCCAGAAGAAAACGACACACAATGATGCTTACCCAATTGACATGACTCACATTCTAGAGACAAAACTTGACTCAAAGTAGGAACTAACTTTCCAGCTTTTCTAAGGATGGATGACCAAAACGACAATGTACCTAAAGTGAGGACACGTTAGTCGAGCAAGCAATGGGTAATGGGATAGGATCAAAGTAATGCAGGCCATCCGATTCATGCCCTCCACCAATTGTCTTCCTTGTCTTCAAGTCCCGGATAAGAACAAAATCAGGAAGAAAGGTAACAGAACAATTAAGGCGTTTTGTACGCTGACTAACAGATATCAAATTATACTGAGAAAATGGAGCATAAAGGACAAAGGATAACGACATAAAAGAACTAGGGTGCACAATGCCAATGCCATCAGCAGTGGTTTTAGATCCATCTGCAAGAGTAATATTAGGCAAAGACGAAGAATGATAAAAACTAGATAACATTAGTGGTACCTGACAAATGATTAGTAGCTGCAGAGTTAAGGACCCAAGGTCTAGAGTTACTAAGTGATAGACAAACTTTTGGTGTACCTTTCTGGGTGGAAAGGGCTATCGAGGATGATGTTCGGCTGATTGCCTTACATTGTAAGAACTCATTATACTGTGCTTTGGGAACTGAAAACACAATATTACATTTAACTGAATCAGAAGTCACACTTTTAGTAACTGGGGGACGACCAATCAAGTCCCAACATGTCTCCTAAGTATGCCCGGAAAGACAACAATACTTACATCGATGAAGTGAACCTCGACTACGACCAACTAACTTTCAACATGTCTCCTTAGTATGCCCTGAACGTCGGTCGTACGTACATCGATGGTCAAAATTACCACTACGACCAAATGAAGTGCTAATATGAGGACTTGGATGGAGAGATACATCGGAAATAGTTTTGGATTCCATAGCGAATTTTTCCACACACGGAAAATAAAATTAAAAGCAAAGAGAGAGATTCATATATATATATATATATTATTAATATTTTAAACTGATGGACTCGGGTCTGGTCAAAGATCCTGGTCGTGTCACGATCACGAGTCCAGGTTAGGCACAGATCTGAAAACAACCAAACAGATTATAACCAAGTAACCAAACAGATCTGGGTCAAGTTATATCTGAGTAACCAAACAAAACCAAGCAACCAAACAAGGGATATCCAAGTAACCAAACAAATTAGTGATGCAAACGGGTCTGAACAAACGGACAGCCACCCGTGACCGGAAAGGAGTGTCAGACACAAGGGTGGTGTCGTCGGAGCACGGCAACCCCAGATATGGTCTTTGATGACCACACGGCACCGGAAACAGGAACAACCCGACGTTTGGTGCGGATTGCAGTGACTGTTGATCGCCGGAGTCGGAACAAGCCGGGGTTTGATGGGTTTTGGACGTGGACGCCTTTTGGTGGTGATGGTGATGACCGATCTGGTGTAGGTGGCCGGAAAGTGGTAGATCAAAGTTTGAGGGTTGCGGTGGTGTATGGTGGTTTCGGCTGATTTTCCAGCGAGGTGTCGACGTGTGGTAGGTAGATCCGAAAATTCCAATTGTGATGGTGTTCTCATGTGCTAGATGACGGCGGCTGGAGATGGTGCGTGGAGGTGGTGTGTTACTGACGGCGTGGCTGTCAAAGACCGTGAATAGTGGCTTTTTTTATGTACCCTCCCAGGGAACAAAACTTTCTGATACCATGTTGAAAATAATACTTGAAAGAAACTCTCTGTCTTATTGATTGAATGAAAAGAGTACAATCGATCCAATATATAGGCTTATGAATACTAAGTCTAATAGGAATAGGACACAACAATTTAGATAAACTACATATGATTCAAGTCTACTAAAACACTTATTAAGAATCCTAATAGGACTCTCAACAATTATCAGCATATTTCAGCATTTTCTTACGACTAAAAGGGATTATCACCAAGAGAATGTCTTTTCTTTTATGGAGACAATCATGTCTGATGTTCAAGAAAACATTGATGATTAGAGTGTGGATGATGTTCTCAAAGTTCTCTCCCCTATTTTAGCTATAGTTAGAAAGGACAAGAAGTTTTGTCCACTGCTCAGAATTTATCCGAACGAGTTCTTGAACATTGTTGCTTGAAGATTCAATTTTTGGGTATTTCTTCCAATGACTAGTAAAGTGGGTGATGCTACATGTCCAGAAACTGCAAGTCCTACGGAAGATTATGTGGTTAATGATAGGAACTCAAAAAGGGCAGTGGTAGATGAAGAAGTTGATCAAGAGGTTGTACTAGCTACAGTTCCTCCTTCACAAATAGAGCAAGTTCCCGAGAAGAGTGAAGACATGAGTGAGACAATGGTTGATATTCAGGCTCCTACTGTTGATTTTATCTTACCTATTTGGAAGCACTTCCACAGCCAAAAATTTTTCCTTTGATAAAGACCTCGTTCTTAAGGAATTTCACGATTATGCTTTATTTCTACAAGCATCATCGATATTGCTACTTCCTCACTTCAAAACTCGAGATCGAGTTTTTTCTAAGTAGTAAAGAATGATGGGATACAGAAGGGTATGAGGACAGTTGTAATAATGAAAAAAATATGTGTTTTAAGAATTGTATTTTAATAGGGATTTTACAACATAGGATTTTATTAGAATTTAATTTCTTTTAATAGGATTAGGATATAAGTATTTTATCATAATTGAATTTCTTTATTAGAAGTGTTAGAGTAGGTATAAGATTCCTAAATATCTTTGTATTAGAGATCCCTATGCTAATTTTCAGTAGTTTTGAACGAAATAAAAATAAGGTTATTGATATTGAGTATCAATTTCCTCTCAACCTCCAGGGTAGCTTGGTTATCTTCTAATCCCCAGGGTGGTCTGGTTTCTATTTCTTTCTTATTTTTCTATTCTACATCAGTATTTATGTATTTTCTCATTATTATACTCTTTGTATATATGACCACTAACCTTAGGGTCAGTAAGCTATTCATTCTTATAAATATCAACATGGTATTAAAGCGGTCAATCCTATTTTCGAGTCGTCTAAGTGCTTCCACAGTTTCGACAAGTGGCCTAATGTTGCTCATTCGGCCATAACCCTCTTTCTTATTTTCTTTTCTTTAATCTATCCTATTTTGGTTTTGCTCTACTCTTATCACCAGAGAAAAAGGGGGAAAAAAGAGTCATGAACAGTATCATAAATAGTGTCGTGTGAACAGTGTGCACTACCGTGAACAATACCACAAGCCGTTTTCTCAACCTACATCCAATTGATCTAACCTGGATGTAGTTTTTATGTTGTAAAAGAATACCCAATCCGACTCGTTTCATGGATCCAGCCCATGTGAAGCAGCCCATTCCAGTCAAAGTCAAATTCAAGACAAAGTTAAAGTCTTGTTGATCCGAAGTCTTTGGATCTTGTTGATCCAGTGTTCTTAGGTCGTATTTACCTAAGTGTCATGGGTCTTGTTGACACGAGGCTACTCTTATGGGTTTGTTGTATTTGGGATTGGATTTAGTTGTAACAAATTGAATGGGTGAACTTGTAACAAGTTTGTGCATGTATATGCTCTAACTTGAAGGGTAGTGTTAGAAGTATTAGGGTTAAGAGTGTTAAAGGTATTTATGTATTTTCTTGTTATTATCTTCTTTATATATATAACCACTAACCTTAAGGTTAATAGGCTATTCACTCCTATAAACATCAATAGAGGAAATATGAGTTAAAGATAGATGAATTAGGGCAAAAGAAAGGTTGAACAAGAGGGGAGAGATAAAGCGACGAGATAACTAAACACAATAGTTTATTCCATATTCAAGTCTAATTAAAACCTTAATAGAGGTGATTTTATATAGGCACCACTAATAACTTGATAACTAAATAAAATCTCTAATTTCTTTTTTTCTTATACGTAAATATTATTGTATGAAAAATCACCCGAGGCTGCAACCCATGAACAATAAAGTGCCTAATTTCTGAAGCCTAAAATCCTAGAATACTCTTACTAAATTCCCAAGAAAATTAAAAGTTCCACAAATATCCAAAAATCCAAAAATAATAAAATCTTTGCTTTCTTTTGCTGCATCAGTAAATATGGCCACATAACGACATGTATATTATATCTATGTATATATTGCTAGTTTGTGTTGCTACATATGATTTTGTAATTGTATTGTGGTTTGTTGGTTCCTAAAGAGGCTAGGGTTTGAGTAAGCATTTGAAGTGGGTTTTGATGCTGGATTGAAGGTGTTAGTAGAAATGGTAGATTTGAAATTTAAACAAGAGCAAATTGTTAATCTTATATGGCGGGCTTGTGAATGTGGTTGAGTAATGTGCAAATGGTAATTTGATTGTGGAAAAGATTTTAATGAGAATAATGGTTGTTTAACTCATATAAGGATGTTTTTATATTGGGTACGTGTCTTGAGAAAAAAAAAAAAAGTTAGTATGGTTATTAACCTCATAGGATCAATATATCGTGGTATAAAACGTCATAATACATAGAAGTAATATTTGCAAACCAAACTTTATTTTTGTTCTCAAGTCATTTCCACCTTGCATAAGCCAGTTGTACGAAACTGTCAATCAGAAATCACATTTAGCCAAGAAAGTTTTATAAATCTATTTTGCTGACAAGTCATGATCCAATTTTCACAAATCACTCCAAACAGGACTTTTCTTCCTAAAGCTTCTTGTTGTCGGCATCAGCTGTGACAGAAATTCGAATCTATAAGAGGAACCATTGTGCCTATGCTCAGATTACTCAAGCTCAGCATGGATCATATACGTGAAGCTTAGAATTGTTCTAAAAGAAAGTTTATCCAAATGTGCTTTCAGTAAAAAAAAATTGTTCTGTTTTTGTTTTTAAATTTTTTAGCATAGGAAATAATAAAACAAATCAGAACATGTCCAAAAGTTTGTGTATATTGAATGATCATCATTATTACCTTTTGCCGAACAGTTTCAACATAAAGTGACTCACCAACCAAGGGGAAGATTGTATCGACAAATTCCTCAAGCATGCCTTTACCTCTGTAAATGTGGCAAAGCTTCAATCTTATTTTCTCATTAAGCCACCATGGTTTAGAGTTATCAAATGTTGGACCAATATTGTCTGGATCTATGAACCAAAAGACAACAAAGAAAAAGATGATTAATTATTGTTGTACATTTATAATTATCCAGAATAAAACACTACATATGCAGATACCTAAATTTTCTGGGGGAGAGAGCAAAGACATTGCTTCATCTTCCTTATCATCTTCAACAAGAAGGGAAGCCAATGTTAAACGGGCATCAACATTATCCTCAAGTGTATGCAAAGCTGAATTGAATTCGTAGTCAGACAACCAAATCGACTTAACTTTACAGAATGAAAATTGAAAGCCATAAAAAGAACATGGAAGTCAGAACGCTTTTATAGTGTGATCCCTGTCACATCAGAATCTATATTTTGTACAACACCAACTAATAACTATATTGTAAAGCATGAAAACCAATCAAAATACCTAAAAGTGTTTGCAGCATAACAGCAGGACTGCTCAATGGACTACAACTATAATTATTGCATAATGCAACAGCAACAAAAGTTCGTGCCGTTAAATTTCTCGTTTCAATTTCCCGTTTCTTATTTCCTGTTTTCTTGGGATTTGTTTCTTAGTAGGTTATTTTTAAATAAAGGGATAAGGAAGATTGTTTCCTATTATCTCTCTAGTTTTAATTCTGTGATTTATTCCTTAAATTAAGGGATTGTTAGTTTCTATAATTATGGAGAATCATTGACAAATTTGTTGTGAAGTTTCTCTATATAAGGCATTTGCTTTTCACGTAATAAAGTATCA